>JAYXIM010012546.1:0-43994 GCA_037575425.1 Anastrepha fraterculus | reverse complement strand
AATATCGAGTACACTGTATATATAAAGGTTCTGAGAAATGTAGGGAACGCAAATCAAAAGCATTAAACACCTTGTGTGCAGATTCCACTCGATTTATATGAATTTGATGATGAGGTGCTTAGCCAAATTCGGTGACCAGTAAAAGGACGATGTGATCGACGTTGTGTTAGATCAACACACTATAAATTTAAACTGTGTCAATTCTCTGTCTATCTATGGCAAAAAATTCAAAGCACAATGACGGACATCAGACATCATTTGTGAACAGTATGGCACATTTGCATTATGACATTAGTTCTGCCCCACCCTTTATATATTGGCATAAGATGTTGGGCTCCTCAATTTTATTCCGTTCTATTCTTAATCTGCTTGGGGTGAAAAAAAAAACATTTAAATACTGCTGCACTCTTTGTTACACCCCCAATGGTACAAAAGGTATATTCTGTTGAAGACAAAACCAGGCGATATCTCTTCTTCCTTACGTCTTGCCAATTAAAATTTCCGTATACTTTTTACCCAATCCATATAAATGTACGCAAGGAGTATTATTATACGACTGTTTTGCCACACAATTTCACGCTCGTGAAAGTTTCTATGGCAAAAAGTGCCACGCCACATTTCGTCGCCGCTTCAATTTCAGTATAATTACCAATGCCGCTATGACACCAGGCAGTAGCTGCAGTAGTTGCAATATTTAGTTGGAGCAGCTGTTGATGCCGCAGTTGTTTTTGCGGTGAATTGTGGTAGCCTTAATGCAGCCGCTGCTGCTGCAGCCACAGCCGTCGCATGCAAATGGATTCATTAAATTTTAGAGCTTCGCAATACCAAAAAATGATGAAAACTATTCGTAATTAATTTTTTTTTTACCTCATGCGTTGCTAAACGTCACATGCTGCTGCGTGCATACGAGTATTCATATACTTTATTTCTGGGAACTTCCACACACAGTAAATTTATACAACCATTCTCGGCTTTGCTAGTTGCCCGAGCGTGACTCCCAATTATGGGGTTCGAGAGAAAAAATAAATTGTAAAATTAATAACTCACTGCAAAGTTTGTTACTTTTTGCTCATTTAGCCGTATAGCTTCCTCAGTGGAAATATAAATAAATAAATGAAAATTATAATAAAGCAAAAAAACGGTAAAAGCATACGAGTATATCCGCACGCCACCAGTTGTAGTGTGTTATGCACTATCTGCAAGTATACGAGTGCTTTCTCATATTTCTTACATAATTTGCCACATTTATTATTCACCTGCGACTCGCAAGCAAGCAAACTGTTGCTTTGGTTTTTTGGTAGCCATTGAGTTGATCCACCTGCATGCCCTGGCGTTTGGGGTTTGGGGTAGTGATGCGTTCATGGCACACGTACAAACCGGCAAACACATACATGCATACACTTTTGCATGTACGCAAGACACTTGCAGGGCATTTGTACAGCGAATTGGCGTTCATTAAATTTCTTTAAATTGGATACACGCTGGCCAAATAACCAACTTCAAGTGCCATAAAATATGAACTTGCCGTCAAGTAGCACTCTGTGCATACAAACACACGTACAGTGGCGGTCACGACATTAGCAGTGCGACATATTGCAGAGTTTTGTCTATTCGTATAGTTATTGCTTGTTTAATTTTTACTCCTTTATAAAAATATATTACAACAAAAACATATAACTCAAAGTTGGAAAGTTTGCTGAAAATTAATAACAAAAATTAATATTGGTTATAAAAAATGAATGAAGCAATAATTTAATTTGTTGTTTTATTGTTAAACCGATTTCGAGCTCGCAAAATAAAAATTCCTAAACGAAATTAAAAAGCAAAAATCAATAAATTGTCAAGTTTTTGAATCAGAATTTTTCGAAAAATTGTTTTGTATGGCATTCGAATTCAGTTTTTTCTTTCTGGCAGTGGTTTAGCCCCTTGCATGTTTTGGCTTAAGTTTTTCGTATGCTATCTTTACAGACATAAATGAAGAAAGAAATGAAAAATGTGCGTGAAAGGTATTTTTAAGCATACCTCCCAAACAAATTTAGCCTCAAAAATGCGTTAAAACTGTGATGTAAAATGTACCGATTAATGTAGAGCTCTGAGGTTTCTTTTATATATTTACAATATTATATTAAATAAGTATATAAAACAAACTAACCTAATCGATTTACTTTAACGCATACCTCCCTTACAAACCTAACCTCAAAAACGGCTTAAAAAGTCATGTAAAGGGCACCAACCAATATTGGACTCCCAAATTTCGTCCACATATTCACAATAATATAGTAAGTAAGTATATAAAAAAGCTAGCCAAATCGATTTACTTCAACGCATAACTCCCTTACAAACCTAACATCAAAAAAGCCTTAAAAAGGTCATGTAAATATTGTACTCCCTAATTTCGTACATACTCGTATATTTACAATAATATAGTTAGTAAATATACAAAACATTAACCAAATCGATTTACTTTAACGCATAACTCCCATACAAACCTAACCTCAACAACGCTTAAAAATGGCATAAAAAGCGCAACGATGAACGTTCAACTGTGAAATTTCGTCCATATAAAGGGTGGTTAAGTTTCAAATTATCTCATCCTTTAGCTCTTGAACTGTTGCTGGCTTATCGACGGACACCTTTTCTCTCAAATAACCCCAAAGAAAGAAGTCCAACGGTGTCAAATCACATGATCTTGGCGGCCAATTGACGTCGCCGCGACTTGAGATTGTTCGGTCATCAAATTTTTCGCGAAAAACCACATATCCTCCACATCCCTCTTTTCCAATTCGGGCCATAAAAAGTTCGTTATCATCTCACGATAGCAAACACTATTCACAGTAACTGCCTGACCGGCCTCATTTTGGAAAAAATACAGCCCAATGATGCCGCCGGCCCATAAACCGCACCAAACAGTCACTCTTTGTGGGTGCATTGGTTTTTCGGCAATCACTCTTGGATTATCATTCGCCCAAATGCGGCAATTCTGCTTATTGACGAATCCACTGAGGTGAACATGTGCCTCATCACTGAAGATGATTTTCTTCACGAAGTGTGCGATATGCATTTTGATTTGAACGCCCACTTTCATAATAAGCCTGAATAACTTTAACGCATTGCTCGATTGTGTATCTTTCCATGGTTCAAATTGAGTTAGTCGGAAATTGAAAAATGTCAAATGAAATGCAGAAAAAAACTTGACGTTTAGGTGTGGTTCACATTCAACATCCGCCCTTGAAATTTAACCACCCTTTATTATAATAAAAATATAGGTTATGATAAGTTTAATTTAAAACATACCTCCCATACAAACCTAACCTCAAAAAGCTTTAAAAGTCCTCTATTATTATTATTATTATTGTACCTAAAATTATGCTTACCGTGCGATGTGCCAATCGGTGGAAACCTACGAAGGTATATATTATACCTGCTGGACTTACAGGATTGCTTCGATTCATGAATTTTATTGTAGTTTAGAAAATCGTACCATAAGTCCTCTGTAGCTTTTCCGAGACTTCGTATTGATGATTTGATAGTGAAGCATCTAGCATTAACATTTTGTTGGATTTCTTGATTTCTGTTTGCATAAAAATTATTCTTTCAGAAACACTCATAAACTATCAGATAAACTTTTTACTTTGCACCATTTTTCTTGGTAACAGCATTCTTCAAAAGATTTTTGTTGGGCGCCCGCTACTAGATCGAAAATATACCATTTTACAAGCCCTTGTTCTTGGCAGGAAAATACATTTTTATTTAATTTTAGTAAAGGTAGGCAGTATAAATATTCTTAAGAACTCCTTCTAAAGTTTGGATATTTTTCAGATTTTCGATATATTTATGCACTTCACGTTTGCTTGCACTTGCAATTTCAGCTAAGGAAATTATAGCTAAGTAAAATTTTAGCTAAAATAGACATTGTTAAAATTTGGCACAATTGTTAAATTCGATGTTACTTCCTGAAACATATGGTAAAATATGAAATAAAAAATAATAACTTACCTTTTATACTTCCTTATTTATGGTTTCTTATGCTTCCACTATTTTCGAGTAAAAATAGATTCTTTAGTTAAATGAGTTTTTGCAAAAATTATTACAGATAATTACAGCTGGAATATATTAGATATTAATCCCTTCTAGTACGAGTATAGAAATAATTAGCGCTATATCACAGCAAAAAGGGAGGAAAAGAAAAAAAAATTTATTTTTTTTTATTTAAATAAATATTTATAATGTCTACCGCTTATGATAATCACTAAATGCTCTGTCGGGTAATGTTCATTTCAGAGTTCTGTTTTTACTTTATACAAATATACATTTTTTAAGGGTGGAAACCGGTTTAGATCGATCAAAAAATCAATTTTTTTTATTGCATAAATCGTTAGTATAACTACTCAAGAATATGTGGTAAAAATTTTAAAGCGTAATTCGCATTATTCCCGATTCTATGAGCACTTAAGTCACTGCCGTCGGTTCCGCACCGTAGCGCGCGTTAGTTAGGACGATGTTCTTTTTTTTTTTACTTTTTTCAACTGGTGGGCATTCTAGCTTAAAAAGTTATCGACCAATCGTTCTAAAATTTTTCGGGATTTTTTCTTTATTCAATTCTAATCTATATGAACCTAATTCTGATATTATATTATTATTTAAAATATGGGTTTTTAAGCAAAATAGATGAAAAAATATGGTATAAAAAACTACTTTGTGTTCAAGCGCCTCAAAAGCATGCAATTTTCAATATTTTTTTACCACAATTAGGTTCATATTCTCAGGAAATATGTTGTTAATAAGAAAAAAACATTGCTGCTGATTTCAGAGAAAAAGTGCAACTTCAGGAATTCCCACTAGCAAGACACACGGATGGCGATCTTCCATGGACAGCACGCTCTAACGCCACTATCTCCCGCGGAAATAGCTTAAAAAAAATTAAAAGTGTACCTAAAAATATAAATAAAATATCCTCTAAACTTAAACAATTTCTTATTATTCTTTCTTTGTTCAAAAAATTCTCGGAAAACACCAAAATTTTGGCCTCCTAAGTTGGTTTCCCCCCTTAAATGTTATTATTTACTTTAAATTTATGTAGGTATTCAGTGACTTTATTCGCTTAGTTTTCAAACTTGAAATTAATTGGGTGCCAAATATTTTGGAACCGGATAAATCAAAGGGTGGCGCAAAATTAATCACCCTATCGGAAGATGTATAATATTTGCGAATGGGGTCAATCATATTTGACGCTTGTGAACTAGACAGCCGCAGTAGACAAAGAAGCATGCAACGAAGCGCGCAAAGGTTAAAATGAAGGTTTCCGTCACTCATTCATTCAATCATTCTTTTATTTAATAATATTTATTTAATTGAAGGAAATTTGGTTAAACAAATTTGGATGATTAATTAAGTACTCATTACCCGTACTGACTAAAAGGTTTGAAACTGAAATAAATATATATATTTTTTTTATTTTGTCCAAATTTGATAGTTTCAGTTATTTTTTTTTTTTTTAGTTTGAACTAAATTTTTATAAAAAGAAAAAAAAGTACTAAAAACTTTGCAATGTGTCACACTGCTTTTTATGTGACCGCCACTGTATTTGTGTAGAAACCGGTACCATGTTGCTATGCCCTGCCCCTTCATCGCTTTCATTTATATTTCACTGAGCTGCGAGGCGCAACCCAAGTCTGCCTGTTGAAATAAAAATTTTAACTTCTGGAAATATTCCAAAATCAAGAGACCCATTAAATTGCGAAAAAGCAAAGGAAAAAAAATCAACGAAATGGCAATAACAAGCCAGAAAATAGACTGCCAATGAAAGAACGAGCAAATGTTACTATGAAAGGTGACTATTGACTATGTAAACCATAGAGCGGAGCGGTAAAAAAAGTAAATAGGGTCTCAGCATCGAATAACTGGCACTGAAATGGCATGGCAACCCCCATGCGTCCACTCCATCAGCGCAACTCGCTTCGAATTTTCACATTTGCTTACTCCAACCACTGATTGCCTCTTTCGGCCGGCTAATTGTTCTTTTGCTCTCATTTCCATTCGTGAAATATTCTGCATGTGAATTTTTTGTTTTTACTTTTTTTCACTCGCATAGTTTTTACTTCACCCAAATTTTAAAACCGTTCTGGAGAATTACGAACGTTTGCTCAACTGGTCGTATATTTCATTTGGGAATTTCCATTGTTTATTTTGTTATTGTATATGTGCATTTTTATGTGCTGTAAATTCGCATGTGGGCGTATGTTCTTTTGGAACACACCCTGTTGGGAAACTCTTAGGTACCTACTCGTGAAATAGTGAATTTCGAACTAGAATTTGTTTCTTAATAGTTTAATAATTTGTTAAAAAAGTACGCTGAATTCGTGAAAATAAACAAAAATGGTTCAATTATGTTCTTTGATATTTATTTTATACCCCACAAAGTAATCTCCATATTAACCAGTACTCATCTTACAGCACTTCTTCGAAATCACTTTTAGAGTCCCTTTCAGCTCTTTTTGCGAATTCTCTTTTATCGCCTCAATCTCTCCATCGCACTTATTTGAGTAATGAGTAGAGCAAAACGTCACAGGGCCGTGCCAGTTGAATACAGAAGAAAGAGGTGTATTAGATAATACACCACAAATTCGTCTCACGTTTTTCCTGCAGTGCACCGGCACGCATACAAATTTGTTTACTTATATATGAGCTTTTCCATGCGTATATTATCTGGCTTGTTTACCTCTCGAGGACGTAGAGTCTTTTCCAGCTTACGAAAATTTCCTTGAGAATTTTGTAATTTTTCTAATTTGATTACATGAATTTAATAAATATTTACTTTAGCAAATTACGTAAAATATTTCTGCATCAGCATAGTCAGCAAAGTATGTAAATATTATATAAGCTTGTTGTGATAAATATTATACTTACATACATATATTTAGTATATCTAGCGAGTTTTTGTAAGAAATTTAGAACTTTAAGACAAGAGAATTTACTTTTGAAAGTTCAGTAAATGCTATGAATGGTTGAGTATTACTTTAGGCATATTAACACCTCAAGTTTTGTGATCTGTCAGCTGATGTTTCACGTCATTCCGAACAAGTGTAGTCTTACCTCTGGTAACTTCGATTAATTGTTTGGTTTCATGGCGTTTGTCTCTATTGAGGCAATATTTAACACTGTTTTAACACATGTGAGGCTTTCAATTGTTGTTATGACAATCATTCAAAAGTTGGCCCAAAAAATTGTGCTATTCTGACGAGATCACACCAAAAAGATGTTAGATCATTTGAAGTTATAATTGGTTTAAGGTGCTTGTAAACAGGTCGTTAGTGTTGTATAAGTTGACTGCATTTAAAGAATATATTTAAGAATGGTATGTTGTTCTAGGCGGTAATAGCGCAGACACACCACTTTAGCGAAGTCTTCAACCATCTGTGCGATCCTTCTGCCAGAAAAATGTGACACACAGATGTCGCTCCAAACAGTAAGAAGGCGTTGTTTCAAAGCAACGACACGTGGGCATTCCCGCTGCTTAAGACTGATAACGGCAGGCTAATCACCTACCCTGTCAGAAATCAAATAGATTATCGAAACCAACTCAAGACAATTCTTGTCGACGCCCTATGCTCCCGAGAGAAGTGAACAAGGAGGAAAAAAAAAGAAAAAGTGTTCTAGGCGACTAAATTGGCTTTCTGAAAATAGCAATTTTGGTACGTTTCTGCTTGGGTGCTTATGCTGTTATGCCTTCTAAGCGTGTTCTCCATTTAACAGAAGACACTCAGTACGACATATGTACATTATTCTCACTTCTAACTTAGTGGCTATGTGCTTAAGCAAACTAATCGCATTTTAGAGGTACACAATTCACAAATTCACTCATCAGCTACTAATGCCCTTCCAAAAAGCACTGGTGCGATTCGTGAGCCGAAAGTTTACTTGAACCGCACTTCTTCAAACACGAACTAAAACGCGGTATACCGGGTGACCGAGATAGCGCCATGCTCAAGGAGTTTTTGCTCGCCTCCCCCGACAGTCGGTTATATGTTTGCCGGTCGGCCCGGATTCATCAGCTGTCAGCTCATTAGCATTTCCCAAAGACGTTTAGGAAATGTTTTATGTTGACCTAACAAGAATAACTGCAATAACTTTTTTTACCCAGAAGTGATTCTGCATGATTTGGAATACGTTTGGCTTCAACAAGACACTGAAGTGGGCTTTGTTAGATTTCAAAAGATCATGTGAATTTTTTGATCGGCTGTTAGAAGTCATGGGTATTACACCCTAAGTAGGTCCTTGCTTTTCTTCAAAAATTATCCGACGTTGGGACACCTAATAAAATCTGAAATACTTCAGACCGATTACTGGATGTTGAGAATCATGCAGAAGAAATTAAAAATTGAGTCATTTTTAAGTAGATTTCCCAAAAACTAGACCAACCTTTTGGGAGGTAATAGTGGAAAACTGTTTAATAAATGCTCACATTTAAGGAAAACCGGAAATCTTAAGGTGCTGCAATCTAAGGTTATATGTAAGTAATTGGCAGATTCATTTTCTATTAATGAAAGTAAAGGATATGCACCGGAACAACAGGTTTACTTAGATGTTCCCTTAATGAAGTGGTTCCACACCTGTAATCGTTGGCAAAAATGGTTCACAGTACTTCAGCGACAAAAGTCAGTGGGAAGCGCTTTTGTGGTGTGACTTAAGTTGCACTTTGTCATTCGACAATTTGGAAAAAAATAAATTTTTAAAAGCAAATACATATTTCTAAATAAAAAAATGCGTCTGGAAGTGAAGCTCCCCTTGATTCATTTAATCGTTCCATAATTCTAATAGTTGTATATGTCGATCTTAATTTAACATAAGATAGCATAACACTGGGATAACATAAATTGCATGACATGAGATGACGGGAGTTTAAAATAATTTAAGTGAGGGGGGTGAGTTAAGCTGTTTTGAGATGATGTGAATTTAGAAGAGATGGTTTCCTATTTAGCTATGGTGAAAAAGAAAATTGTGAGGGGAACTTGGGCTGCCACGTCACTTTGGAGATTCGGTAGCCGAGTTCTGCAAGACCATTTCGCATGTATTCACACACTCGCCCAATCAGTCGTTGTTTCAGTTGGCAACGAAGTGACATTGTGTTGATTTGTTTCGTATATTACTAACACAATCTCAGTTTTTTTGTGAACACATCCCAAGTCACGTCAGCCCATCCGCCGATTCTGTCAAATTCGCTGAGAGCTAAATAACGGTCTGCTAAAAGGCACTCCTCTAAAAGTGGTTTCACCATGAGATGTGAGTTTTTTGGCTGCAAAAAAAAAAAAAATATTTAATAATACTGAAATATAATGTAAATTTCTGAAAAAAAAAAATAGAGTTGAGGTTTATTGTGGATGAATAAAATAAAATTAAAAAAATTATTACTTTTCATGATAAATACATTTCTCAAACAATAAAGGAAAGGAATAAAACTCTTAAAATAATAATTATTAAAACTCATAAGATGTCACTAGAATATTTTTTTTCATGAAACTCTAAAAATGATTATTTTTGATGAAAAGTATATGCAATACTAAAAAAATAATGATTATTTTGTAATAAAAAAAATAGCTGAGAAAATAAGCATTTCGCAGCGAACAAATTACACTCGAAAAATTAGCTTATTTTTGATCAAAAAATGAAACTAAAAAATTGTCATTATTTTTTATGAAAAATATAATACTCCAAAAATAATGATTATTTCTGATTGAACAAATAATAACCAAAAAAAGTAATTATTTCAGAACGAAAAAATAGTACTCGGAAAATATATAATTTTTTTTCAATCAAAGAAATAATATTTTTTTTATCAGTCAAAGAAATTATATATTTTTTTTATTTTTGATGAAAAATATAATATTATTAAAAAAAAGATTATTTTTTATTAAAAAAATAGTAATTATTAAAACAAAAAACTCAAAATAAGCATTATTTCAGAGCGAACAAATAACACTCGAAAAAATAGTTAATTTTTTGATAAAAATAAAATGTAACTCGGTGTATGATTATATTTTCTAAACAATACATAATTTTTAAAATTTTAAATCTCAAAATAATGACTAAATATCATTACATTACACTCGATGATTTGCTATTGAATGTCGAGAGTTCAAAAACTTGGTGTTTTATGCCCACCGCCTCAGCGGCGAATGCCTTTTAAAAAATTTCATTGCTACACATTTGCTTTAACATTATCATAAAAGGCCTTTTAATTAATAATAAATGTTAATGCTGAAAACTTTGTGCAACCAGCTCAACTATGCCACAAACAAAAGAGAGAGAGAGAAAAAAATTTTAATTTTCCCATTATTTTCTCGGTCCCATTATAAGTACTTCTTGTTCGTCTTACTCGCACGTGATTATCACATTTTGAGTGCTTTTCAACAGCAAATCCTCGCTGCCCGCGTACTACTTACATCGAAGCTAATTTAGCTAAGCTGCTGCCAGCCAGTCAGACAGTGAGCCAAACAAACGGCAGGTGTCAAAGGGTTGCAACATTTGTTTTAGATTATTTACTCTTCACCTTTCAACTACTTTTAAATTCTTTTTTTTTTCTCTTCTCCATTTGCTATTTCTATTTCCATTTTTGCTATTGTTTTTACATTTTTCCACATAAAATACACTGCCATCACCGAACGAAGGCGCTGTAGCTGCCGCTGGCGACTTAGACACCTTGCGTTGCGTACGCAACGGTAAATCGAATACTCTTGGCAAAGATTACATAAATTCCATTTAGCGGAAAGCAAATGCCGCAACGCGCCAAACCAACAAACAGCAACAACCAACAACCGAGACCCAACCACCAATGCCAAACCGCCGAACGTTAGGGCAACCGTATGTATGTATGTATATATCTATGTACAAGCAGCTATCACACCTTACTTTAGCGAACCGACCCACTTTTACGCCCATGAAATACACATTGTGCCCAGTTTACGTTTTTATTCCCATTTTCATTTCCATTTCCATCTCAAAGAGTGCAGCTCACTTTATTCATCTATTTGTTGCTGTTGTGGCAGTTCATGAAGGGTATATTGTTGATGTGTGTGTGTATGTGTGTTTTATGAGCGTGGGTGCGAACAACAAAGTCCCTTATACTCTATTGCAGTGCACCAATTTGTGTATACAATTGAGAATCCAAGGCACTTAATAACTACTCGTACAATTGCCAAATTCTGATCGTGGATTTGTTTTCGTGGATTGGTGCCATTTTGTCGAAATCGCACAATTGTGCGTTCTACCTGAGAAGAAAAGTATGTCTCTGCTATGGTTTGTTATTGTCTTATGAAATACGGACAAAAGTTTGTTAGTGGTTTGTATGAGCAGAGCAAAATTAATTTAATATTCATAAATTTGCGTCACCCGCTAGTGACTGGCGCATAATGTGAAGTACAGAGCGTAACGTTACTCGTAAGTACAGATCATAATTTTAAGTACAGAACATAATGTTAAGCACATTTCACAGAGCATATTACAAGAGAATGTTCTCTGATATTAGCATGAATGCAAGAGTACAGGTTCTTACACCCCAGTTTCATCAACTGAAGTACTGCAAATGAGGAATATGAATTTTTTTTTAATTTTGTGCAAAACTTATAACATTTATTTATATGATATTTATTGTAGACTGAACCAATTTTTTATAAACATTTTTGAAAATTAAAAAAAAAAAAAAAAGTAGTCAAAAATAGTTGAAATTTGGTGATGCCATAGTTTTTTCCGAACTGTATAAAAACAATGCTTATGTGATAGTCATATGTGGTAAACCAAAGACATGTCAATGCAAGAATTAATTTTAGGTTAACATAATGTTAACTAGGGATAAATGTAAGAATTCTTAAAGCAAATGGTGTTGATGGGGGAAATATAAATTAGAGGAATGTAAAACCACGCATTTATGTATATTAAAATTCACAAATCGAAGAACGAGGCAGAGAAAAAATTGAAGGGTTCCTAAATTAAATAAAGAAAGGCCTATATATACGAGGGTTGCTATTTATATCTCTGGCCTATTAATACAAAAATGAACATTTGTGGTTGAAAACGTTTGTGGTGTTTACCAAAATATTCTCCATGAAGATGAATACACTTTTGCATTCATTTGAATACATTTTTGAAGCAATTTTAAATTGTGTCAAATTCAACGCCAAACTCCCCTTTTTTATCTTTTTTATCACAAGGTGATCATGCATTACCTTATTGATGCTCATAATACAAATATACAAATATGACATAATCTCATGGTTTATTTCGCGCACTGCTCTTTCTAGCAACGGATATACAATTTTTTGGCATAAGAAATGCTTTTGGACGACCCTGCTGGAATGTGTCGCTGTAAGAAAGCGTTGAAAAGCTTTCCTATTGCATACGATACGGTGTTGGGTTAACAAAGAGCACACATTTTGCGTCTTAATGGTTTGACTATTCATTCTAGTTGTAGTTATACTGAAGCATATATCGCATTTTCTGATACAAATACAGAACTCTTTTCTTGCAGCGCAATGTCACCTTTGAACCGCCGTACAAAAATGTATTACCCGAAGGAATGTATGCCCATATTATCATAGGTATGGCTCTCTAAAGATAGCGCTAAACAAGCAGAATTTATTACTTCACCTATTACAATTTGTCTAAAACGCGATAGGGATTGTGTGTACTAGACACTAGAATTAGTTATCATGTGTTGAGTTAAGTACTAGTTCTCAACTAGTTCTAAAAACAAATGCAGTGGTAAAAAATTGAAAATTTTCTAGGACATCAACTTTTAAGATGCACTAGTTTCATATACGTATGTATGTATGTATGCATGCATGAAAAAATAAAAAAAATAAAAAACGCGTGCTAGTAACGATTTTTATTAAATTAACTACAGTCGCTTTGGTGCGATAAACGAGTATTTTCCTGCGTGGAATTGCCGCACTATCCAATATGTGGTGACTATGAATCTGCCTGAGCACAGTGTGTATGTGTGTGTATGTTCAGCGTACAATTTTTCGTGGCGCTTCCCATATGGTTTTCATGAACAGTTTTTACATTAGCGAATGTGTAGATGAGCTGATGTTGATTTTTTGTTGTTGTTTTCATTAGCAACGCATCGTAATCTACTTAAGTACTTATTGAATTATTTACATGACGTTGCTATTGTTGCTGCTGCTGTCGCTGCTGATGCCTTACTTTTTTGTTTTTTGATTTGTTTGTACTTGTCTTTGTCGCATTATGTCATATTGCGCTTATGAGTATATTTACTATATGCTTTTTTTACAGTTGTACGTGTGTGTGTGTGTGTATGTGCCTTTGCCAGTACATGCATATATTTACTATATTTATACGCTTGAAGTCAACATTATTTCATTATGACCTTGTTAGTCGTCTGGCTCAGGCGACCTGTCGCAACCTCTTCCCACCCAACCATCATCACTGCCAACAGCTGCAACGAGCGAAATTCTCTGATTTCATATATTAACCGAATTTTGTTTATATTTTTGCCAAAATAGAAAACAATGGCTGAGTTTCTGTGTTTATGTGGTAGTTAGACATGTCAGCGAAGCTTTTTGTTTGCACTCATCTGCATGCGCACATAATTATATGGTAAATTTGATGTGCATATGTGTATGTATGTGTGCTTTATACATATTTGTTCGCTAAGTGAAATTAATTTAATTTATCATCCCCCTTTTCTTCCTCCACTTTTATATATTACAAGTATATTTGCTTAAGGATTCCACAAATTTTTCTGAAGATAAGTGGTTGATTGCATTTCGTGAAATTGTATTTACTTTTTCTGTGCTAAACATTATTTTGTCGCGTAAAGTATGAACTGCCCAGTTGGAAATCGACTGACTTGCTTTGTACTAAACAAATTTCCAACTTTTGATTTTATTTACGGTAAAAAAATACATGATTATTATTTCTTGGTATTGATACTCGTAAAATGAAAATACGTAAGTGCAAATTTTCTGTCACATCTCAGTTCACGAAGTCTAAAATCACGATTTTTGTACAAACTGAAATATTCACTTCGATTTTTGTTGCTGTTTTGATGGAAACGGTAATGGTTTCTTTGGGCGGCTGGCTTTCTTCCATGATTCAATAATAAAAGGTTTGCTCAGTAAGCAGCTTTCTCGTTCCATCTTGACAAATCGGCTCCCTTAGCAAGATATTGGGTTGCTAGCTCTAGAAATGTTGAGTAAAAGTGGCGAAAAAGTAAAATTCGTAGAAATAACATTTCATTTTCAAAACGGTTTGTTTACGAGCAACAACTAGCTCAAGAGTTTGTATAGGTATGTACAGGACTAGTATGAAATAGATTACAAAGCTATTAGAGAGTCTCTCTCTCAAATTCTTGTAGGTTTCACTGTTCTTTAACAAAATATAACTTTAAATGAAATTTTTTATGCAGCTATTTATAATTGTATCCAATAGTCGAATAAATGTCATGCCATCGATACGCTATTTTCCAACTGGGTAGCCCACAACGCTGACGGTGATAATTTACTCTTATGATTCTGTGTTGCTCATACGCAGGGGTGTACGAACATTCTCTTTATTGATTTTATCACTGAAATATCTCATGGAAAGATGCGAAAGTTATCTTTGAAAATTCTGTACAGGAATATATTAAACGAGAATTGGCTGGGCTTGGGTGGGCTGTCGATTTAATAGAGTGTGCGACAATTTAAAGCAACCGAAGACGAAGCGAGCTGAGCTTGTAAAAGTTTGATTAAGTAGAGCCTTTAACACTTCCGGAATGTAACTGAAAATCGGGCTCCCCCAAACTTGTTAGAACAATTTTCATGTTTCTTTTGTTGCGGTATAAACATCCAGGACATTGTCAAATAGATACATTGCACATTTTCTTCACCAAATCTTGGTGAGCTTGTCTAGTATGAACTTGTAAAAATTAGAGCACGCTCAGCATTATCTATTACCCACTTAACAATACTCAACAATGATTCCAATGTTGAATATTTCAAAGATTAAGCAACATTTTGAGTACCGTCTAGTATTCTTGAGCATTCCTTAGTATTATCTAGTAGGTACTACAGAGTGCTCGAGCATGTTTAGTATGAATATTCGCTAGCACGTGCTTAGGTCTTTATTCATACGGCCCTTGTCACATTCTTCAAGTGAGGGAATCACTATGGGAGGATTCTAAACAAAACGCTGTAGGAGTTCAGGCTCTAGGCTCGTTGTTTGTGCGTTCGAAATTAGTCGGGGGATTGCTTGATTTCTCTCTCTTTGGCATTCGAGTACTTCGATATTAGGCACATCTGGGTTCCCGGTCACAGCGGCCTAGTGGGAAACTGCTGGTCTGATGAGCTGGCTAGACGGAGAACACTAGAGACGGTTTCATCGCAAAACGAGAAGATTGGAGTTCCCTTGATAACCTGTGATCTACTCCTGGAAAGATGGGTCTCGCGTTAACTCAGCTAGCGCTAGACTAGTATGCAAACGTGCAAAGTCGTAAGACCCTTCTGACCCCGGATAGATCGGAGGCGCTCGAAGGAACTTCTAAGGCTAACAAAGCTGCAGTTTTCGAATTTGGTTGGTATCCTTACCGGACAATGTCCGTTAAGTGTCCATGCGGCGAGACTTAAGATTGCTTCAAGTCCTTTCTGTAGAATCATCATTCTGTGGTGGAATCATCTCAGCTGCCCTGCTCTCGTCAGACATCTGGGCTCTGTCTTTTTGCTACACCTGCGGATATTGTGGGTTTAAATGTCACACACCTGGTGGAGTTCATCAAAGCGGTTAATACGAACATGACGGCCATCCTCTAATCTATAGCCCCTTCTTCATTTTCCACCTGTTTAGTTTCTTTCCTTGATTCATCAATTTTGTTTCATGAAAATTTTCCAAAATTACAATTAAGCATAAAATTAGTTTTTTCATACGCATTTGATAGACCTCATACTGAAAAACCGGTCAAATCAAATAAAGTCTGCTTATCTCTCATTGGGTACATTGAGTAGGGAAGAAACTGCTAGAAGAAGATACCAGATTCTGTGGCATTACACTTTTTTATTTTTTCCTTGAAGTTTGCAATTTCTTATTCGATAATATTCGAGTTCCTTCCGGAAAAGTTACACTGAAGTAGTAGTGGCAATAATTGAACTCTCAGTTCCTATAATTACGACAGCCTTGCGACTGCTCTAAATCCAAAATTTCAACACCGTGAGCATCGCACTTTAGTAACATATTGGAAGATTTTTTGCTTGAAAAAATAAAACAACATATTGAAGAGCGACATGTCTTAAAAGACTATCAATTTGGGTTCCGGCCATATCATTCAACATGCCACGCACTAACTTTACTCTCTGATTTTATTTGTAGTAATTTAAATAGACGACAGGCGACGATATTAGTCAGTCTAGATTTGGAAAAAGCATTCGATACTGCTTGGGTGGAAGGAATCTTATTTAAAATGTACAGGAAGTTCAATTTCGAAAAAAATCTTTGCATAATGTTGTATAGCTATTTAAAAGAGCGATCATTTTATGTTAGTGAAGGTATATTTAATTCTTTGACAAGAGACGTTAGCTCAGGTGTGCCACAAGGTTCTTTGTTGGGGCCAATTCTCTATAACATCTTCTTAGCTGATTTCCCTGACCCACCATTAAGTTCAGAAATTAATAATAGCGATATTAAAGTGCTCATATACGCAGATGATATAATTATATTGGGATCTCACCAACGCATAACCAAAGCTAATGAAGCCGTTAACTCATACCTAAATGAGTTAAATACATACTTTCACAAATGGAAGCTAAAACTAAACTTCAATAAAAGCGAAACAACTATTGTTAAAGGAATACGTAAAAACTTATATCCAAATGCTCGTAAATATGAGCCTCAAATTAAAATAAATGGATTCAACATAAAATACAAAGAACAAATCAAATACTTGGGCATAATTTTGGATAGCAAATTCACCTTTGTAAGACATATAGATTTCATTTTGACAAAAGCAAAAAAAATGTTCTTTAGCTATTGTAATTTATTAAGAAGGCAGGGTGGACTATCGAACTGTATTAAAATAAATATTTATAAACAAATAATTAGACCAATCATATCTTATGCTCATCCGATATGGTTCAACATTTCTTCGAGCCAAATGGAGAGACTCAGACGATTTGAACGATATGTTTTAAGAATTTGTAGCGGTCTTAATCGCCAACCTTACAGAAGTGGTACTTTTCGGAAAAGAGTTTCTAATAAAAGTTTGTATGAAAAATGTAAAATATCACGCATAGACTTTTTCCTAATGAAATCGTCAGTAAAATTTGTTGATAAACTGACATTCATAGAAAATGAACTGATAAACAAATATCTGTCAAAGGCAAGGGAAATATCATTACCTCTAACAGAAAAATATTTATCACCAATATATTTAAAAATACTAAAAAATAATAATATGTTACATAAAAATAGTAAAGCAATATATTATCATAGGCGATACAATACTTACAACTTCAACGATGAAAATTTAGTTTATAACATTGATCAATTTATAGCCAAATAAATTATAGAAGTTTATTATACGTTATCTCCTTTTTAAGCCCTTTTTGGGAGAATATAAATAAGTTTCAAAATTATGCCAAAGACATTCCAAATAATAATGATAACCTATTGTATAATCAAAAGAAAAATAAGTTTTAAACTCCTAGATAAATACAAATGTATGTTAGGATAATGCTAAATAATTTAATTTTATCATAACTTTGTAAACTCCTATGTTAAAATGATTTTGGGCAATAAATGAAATGAAATGAAATGAAAGTAACAAATTTCAAACAAATTTTTATGAAAAAACTCGCACAATCCGTCTTATTTTTTAATTCGCGAATGCTAGTCTATCAGGCAATTCTGAATGAGCAACACTTAAAATATTGCAAAGAATAGCTCTATGGCCTAAAAATTAAACTACTAACTTTCCAACTCAACTGGTGTCTCCGCAAAGGAAGAAAGAAGAATTCTACAATTTACGTGATTTCTCTTATAGTTTGGAGGCAATTTATAGAATAAGATAATAAAGGCGGTTCCAAAACTATTTCACAGGGATTTATGGACAAGTTTTGTCAAGTTATTTGTTTCTTATTTAATATTTTTGTATGAAAATATAGTTAACTCTACTATAGAAATAACGTAAATCCAAGTTTCAAACAAATTAAAAAGATTCTAAAAATTTCTATTAGAATATGGACAAGTTTTGAGAATTTATTTGTTTCATACTTATTTTTAATATTTTTTTTTATAAAAATATGGTTCATTTTACTACAAAAACCACACAAATCCACGTTTCAAACCTTGTCCAACTTAGAAAAAAGTTCTAAAAATTTTCATTAAAATCTCATACATCATAATTTAAATTTTTTTTTTGCTAGAAAATTTTAAGTATGCAGTCTCGCTTGCAGGAGGCAGATAGCACTGATCACTTTCTCTGTGAGTGTCCTGCCTTTGGGCTCCGATGTCGTGAGAATGAGGAATATTCGTTCTCTAAAACTGGAGGATATTTACAGATTTACCAAAGAATTTGGAAAATTCTCACAGGACTAACTACCTCTGTCTTTATTCTTTCCTATCTAATCTTTCCAGAGCTCTAAATACAATAGGCTTTTTGGCCTGAGTGTTTTAGGAGCCACCAAATCTCTTGGTGCTCTTTGCCTCGACCAATTCAAATTTCATTTCATGCAGTTTTATAGCTCACACTGATTTTTGATATTTTTTTAATCAACTAACTTCAGACTCCCTCAAATTAAGGTTACGTAGTATTTCGTAGTCGCTTCTTGATAGTCATAACTTCACTTTTCCTAAAACAAAAATAGATCTTGGCCCAGCGAAGGCCGAACATTCAGATAAAATGTGATGAGACGTCTCATCGTATTCTAGACATAGTTGGCACTCTGTAGCCAGATTTATCGGGTGAAGATGCCAGCGCAGTCGATTATTATAAGTATTTGTGAGGTGTGTATGATTCGTCAAGCAAGAAGTTGTTTGAAATTTTGTCTTCAAGACTGATGGACATCATGTTTTCGTGTGTTTTTTCTCGAAAAACAATTTTAAAAGGCTCTAACAAAATAGTCAACGTCCTGCTGATAGTTTAACGTAGAACAAATACATAAAAAAGCAGAACTAACTGCAGGCATTAAAAGAAATGCGCATAATTACATACAAGTATGTAAATGTATTCAAATGAAATAAAAATTTAAAAAAGATATTTGCCTTCGCATAATGCATTCCTTTGTATGTATGTGTGCACACATCTTCTAGAAATACAAACAGAAATCTCAAATAAATTGCTTTAACTCTGCACAATTACCATTTTGGCAAAAAATTTTTATGCACATAAATCAAAACTGAACGGGTACTGATGTATTCATTGAAATTCATCTTATCTCCAAGTCGAATCACAATGTCTCGCAGCAGAAAATGCTGATTTGCGAAGTGTGGTGGAATTTCGTTTTCATTTGATTGTTGCGCTTAACCCATCAATTCAACAGACATTTATCCAATTTGTTATGTTTTTTATTGAATGGATAAATAATTGTACGCTTGCGAATATGTATGCAAGTACAGATAGGAATGTGAATTTTCTTTAGCTAAGATATCCCGCACATTTCGGCACTGTCTGAAAACCTTTATAAAACGGAGGGCGAGTACGACAGTTATTAAAATGAAGACATAAAACTGTTTCTACGGCGAAAAGTAGTAAGGTTTGGAAAAGTGCTCATGCAAAGAAAAAAATTGAAATTTTTTCGAAATTCAATATTTCAAAAAGTGTATTGTTTTTTTATAACTTTTTCCAAATCAAGAGGACACCTCAAACTTCAATTGAGCTGAATGCCCAGTAGCTAAAATGACATGTTTTTGAGTAATGAATTTTTTAGTAAGAAACCTGTTTCGCACTTTTTGTTTTTTGCAAAATAAAAAAATTTCAACTACTTTTTTGCAATTGTTTCTACATGGAGTCGCTTGTGTAAGTAATGACGGTCATTTTGAACCCAGAATCATTAAAATCGGTTCATTTTCGACTAAGTTATGCGCATTTAAAAAAAAACAAATTCTTATATAATGAAAAAAAAAATCGATTTTGAGCCGAAGAACTAAATTGGCGATAAATCTTGAAAAAAAATTTTTTCGGGCGAACAAAAAAATACGTGTCTCATTATTTTGACCAGAGAGCAACATATTTGAGTTACATCGAAATCGAAGAACATGACCCGAATAGCTTGGTTGAATTGAAATGGAAAGCATCGACTACAAATAGACGCTGTAGCTGGGTAGCCGTAATGGCAATGATTTTCGAAAATCAGCATCAAACTGTCACTCTCTATGGATGTGGTCTTCTTGGCCAAAATATGCGAGGGCTCACCAATCCCCTGAATCACAAATTTTGCTTACAAACACAGCCGCGGGAATGAGAATGCATCTAATTCGATACTGCTTCTCAATAAAATTGTGGGCATAAAACTATCAACTGTTAGAAGTGTTCGAAATTTTGTTCGCGGTCCATTTTGTAACGCGTTAATATCAATACTGAGTTTCTGCCACATATGTGAGCATAAAATCGCTATCAGCATGTCAAAACAACATGTGATTCAAACATAAATCAGTCTATGTCCCACCCTTTATGTGCTTCAATTGACGACAGAAGTATTTTTACTATGCGCTGATGATGAAGTGAAAGTGTTGGTTTTAAAAAAAAAACATTATCTAAGAAATTTTATATTCATATTCATATTACATACATATCTACATACATATATTCTGCTTATGACATACTCATAAATGCTTCAGCAGTCGTCAAGCTGCTGGAAATGTCACACTTGGGCTGGGTTCGACTGAAAATAATAAATCTGTGAAAGAAGCGCTGCTAGCAACCGACAGTTCAACAAGTTTATTTTTTACGACATGAATATAATTTGCTCTGATTTTTCCGATAACTTTTTTTTCTTATTCGCTTTTCTCTTTATTCATTTTCTTTTATTTTTTTATAGTTTTTTTCTCTTATTTCGGGTGTTTTTTTTTTTTTTTGCTAAAAATAACAGCGGCATTACTCACTGAGCGCCACCAACGCCAACAGGCGATTAGGAGGTGTAGCAACAAATTATATGCATGTGGACTTGTGTACTGGTGCATACATACGAACATACATATTTACATCCATATATACATATTTGCTTACACACAGCGAAATGTGTAGTACTAAATAAATTTTACATGCCGTATATGTGTGCATGAATATGTGCGCTTCAGTGCCTGTGCTTATGTGTACACATATAAGTATGTCGTATGTACATACATATGTATGTATTCATGTTTAGTTATCGTTATCATATGGTAGGCCTCATGTTCGGTTTGTGTAAATCGAAGTCAGCAGCAAAATCAACAGCAGCGATAAATGGGCCATGACGTGGTGGACTACTGCAGCCACCATGGTCGGGCAGCAATTTAATTACTTAGCATATCGGCGTACTTAGTATATAAAAAAAAATATTTTTGCACATTTTCACTTTTCGGCAAACAACATGAAATATTAAATAAAATTACCACAAATTTTCGAGATTTTCTCGGTATAAAGCAGATAGCTACTCAAAGTTTTTAATTTTCTTTCTTCTTTTGCTCAATATTGGGTAATCTTGCAATTCTCAACTGGTTTGAAAAATAAGCTGAGATACCCAGAAGACACGCACTCTATTAATAAGCCTCTTTATTAGTTCGTGTGCCACTCAAAATGGTAGCTAGAAGGGTTTAAGGTGTTCGGGTAATGAGACTTTTCCCCCAGAAATGAAATAATATAATAAAACCGAAATAGAAACACAAAATTATTATATCAAATCATGCAAATATGCATATGCAAGTCATTCGCAACTACAAATTAATCATCCTTTTTTGTTTAATAATAATTTTTACTAAAAACAACATTATCTAACAATATCTATCGCTCAATATTTTTAATTTGACCTTTACGCGCTCCATTGCTTGTCTGTTTGTAAACTGCAGTTTTTTGCTGTCATTTGCAAAAACTATAAATCTTCCGATCGGGTGATTAAGTTTATGCCACCTTGCCATAGGTCTTTCAAAGAAGATATATGAATAAGTAGTGAATAATTCCTAGACAATATTTTTTTATGTCATCTTTAACATTTGTCAAGTAGACATATGTACAATTTTACACGATAGAACAAACGCCCAAAAATATTTCAAACTAATTAAGGTTTTTAAGAGCAACATATCGTAAAATTATTAATTTTTTTTGTTCGAAATAATCGTCCAAATAGAGGACGAGAATAGAAAAACGCATATAGACTGGCAGACCAAAAACTGGACGTTCTGTTGAAAATATTGCTGCTGTAGCGCTGCAGTGTTGCTGAACAACCTTCAAGATCGGCATCTCAACGTTCTCAACAGTTAGGCATTCCTATAACTGTTCGGCAGATTTTACCTGCAGATGTGCTTATGCTGGACATGTAAATGCTGTCATTCACATATAAATAGTTGTTGAGAGCCGTATATTGAGTAAAAATAATGAAACCTGTAGGAATTGAAATTTTTAATATTATTAAATTATATAGATGTTCCTATCGTTCCTTTAAGGAGCAAAGGGCCGTTTTTTGCAAGCTTTGCATGAGTTTTTATCCCGTTGCAATTTAGCTGGAGATTCTCCATTTCGACTTCCAGCTACCTTCTCCAGGTATAAGCTGGTCGCCCTCTACGTCTGCTGCCTTTTCGGCTTAACGATTTCGTCGGGTGGTTTGCGTAGCGTATTGCCAATTTAATTCCACTTACGTTTCACAATTTCTGTATTGATCGGTTGCTGTTGTGTCAAGTGCCACATGTTGTCATTTGTTATTGTAATGGGCCAGAAGATTTTGATGTAATGGGTCACAAACAATTGTACTTTCTGTATGTTTTTTGGTGGTCTATTGAAAGACCCATTATGATTAATGTACAAAGCCATTGGCAAAAATTATAGTTCATCCCACAGGATGATTAATTTTGCGCCACCTTAAATTTTACTGCATTTGGTGGGAAATATTCGTATCCATACCAGATTTTACTGGATTGACAATTTATATTTGGTGTTTCTAGCATTAGATGCAATTTTGATATGCTCTGAGTGATTAAACGTTGTTTTCTGTCCGCTTAAAAAGCATTGGACATCTTGGATAAATGTGGTGTATTTTTAGTGAGCCTACTTTCATTACGTTCGGACAAACAAACGCAATAGGGCGCAAAGCCATGATATTTTAAATCGCTTCACTCTGTCCATGGCTTCAATAAAATCAAACAGTTGATCATTCCATCGTCTTCTGTATTCGTCTCGCAAAGTTACATTAGTCCTGCGTTGTGCCATTATTTGGGACTCTCCAAGCGATAGAGTGTTCTCCTAAAAGTCCAGAGGCGTTAGATTCCAATTCTATTTCATTTTAGTCATCCATTTGATTTCAAATTAGTCTTGCACTGTAGAGAGGAACTATCTAGAATTGCTTGTTCAATGGCTCAAATTACTCTGATATGGGTTTCCGGTCATAGGCAGGGTGCAACATCCATTTACCTGTTAGGCCGCTCTCGCCCAAGCATCTCACGTATCACTGCAACCCTTTCAGGTCTCTGGAAGGTAGGGGATCATGCAGCCAGACTTAACCTTCCTTTCAATCCCATCTGCAGAAGCTTCAGGAACTCCGCTCTTTCGGTTAGCCTTTCTTATGGATCTCACGAAATGCATCTGACTCACACACACCAAAAACAAAAAAAAACAAAAACACAGACATCACCTGAGAACAGTGGTAGTAAAACGGCGCTAGTCACTAATTAGGCTGATTTCAATAGAAATACTCAACTCTTTTAACAACAACACCAGTAATATCAGAGTTTGGCTTTCATCTTTATAAAACATAAATCATCAAATGTGCGGATGACATAAAATTGTAGATCCCCTTATTTCTGGCAAAAATATGAAAGATCTACCAAAAGCCTATCAAAGGTGATTCATATTTTATGCCAAAGCTGAACACTGTGCTATGTGCTTTTGCGTCACTGAAATGAAGAAAATAAAAATAAATAAAGTAAACTTGCATACATACAAAGTAATGCTAAAATGTCTCGCTTCCATAAATCAACATAAAATATAATAAAAGAGGAAATTTTTAATGCAACCAAAAAGGCGAAATCGAAAGAAAAATAAAATGGACATTTAAATTACAATTTTATGCACGCACTAAAATAAATATTTATTAATGGAATGAAAGTTAATGGTTAGCTCAATGCGAGTGAGCCACATACAGGGTGTTCCATATACTGTTTTTTTGTTTTTTTTAGAAAAAAAGTTTAATTGTTTTTGATGCATTATTGCTTTTCCCGAGAGTGAAAACATTCCCAATGTTTATGAAACACGAGTTTATTCCGTTGCTGTCTGGTATGGCTTCGCAATAGCGCATCTTGCTAACCCAGTTTCCCAATGCCTTGGAGACCGTTTTCACCTAACGAGCCAATATCCGAGCCAAGTCCCGGATTTTGGCCAAAAAATTATCTTTTTGAACGAGCCCCATTTTTGGCTCTGCGGTTATGTATGCTATATGAGCAAGTAAAATTGCCGATATTGAAGTGAGCACAATCCACGAGTGTTCGATCAAGCATTAATGCATCCACAAATATTGCCTCGAACACTATTTCTTTCGAATTGAGGAAGAAGATAGCGTTACAGTCAATAATTCTCGATATAGAGTTAAGCTAACATTCTGTGGACACAGCGCGCGAATATTTTCTCTTAAACTACATCAAGCTATAGTCCACGCTCAAGTCACTTTGATCGAGCTGTTAGGGCGGAATAACACCGTACGTACTAGCCCGAGCAACCAAAAATTGCGTCGACAACTTGAAGCAATGCTAGCGAATCCAAGGCAAGCATTCGAATAAAGTGATATTCCACAAATAATGCCATAAATGCATTTTAAAAATAAAGTCAGAATAAATTGCATCTTTCACGCCGTTGTTTTATTTATATTTATTTTCTTGTTCTTTTCTGGCCACCCTATAAGCGTATAACTGCTTACCAGACGAGCGCCAACTGCCACCGACCGACTATTTAACCACTTGATTAAGCCAACAACTACACGAATGCTCCACGTTCGCACGCTTCTGCTCGTAATAATCGTTTACGTTTACGGAATGGTTTTAACTGGCGCGCTTGCTTCTCTGCTGCTTATTGATTGCCGATAGGAATTAAAATTTGCATTTACCACTTATCGCATTTTTAATTTATTCAATTTGATGAAAGCCAACGTGCGAATCAGTCAGCCTGCCAGCAGATTTTCACATTAACACGCATACCCGCATACAGCTCTAGGTGCGAATTATATGGATGTGTATGGATGAGGAGAGGAAAACACCATTTTCGTGCGCCGTTTGACGAGGCGGGTAATCGCTGGCGGTTAACATACACACACACACACACACTGCCCGCATTATTTGCAGGTGACTGACTTCCCTCCTGCCATTCATTTATCACTTTAAGCTGCTTTTCTACCTCTTTTACCTTTCATCTCGCATTTCTAAAAACCTTGCATTTTTTTGTTGTAAAAATTACTACAGTGTGCGCGCAAAATTATGGTGGTTGTGCCTCACCTTTCGGTGTTCAACTCTTCCTTTATGTTTATTGAGTAACAGTTTCACTGTATTATTTCTCTGCCCACATACACATACACCTGTGCACACATATACATATATACAATACAATGATATTCCATTATAGAGGTCACGTGCTGCACATTTATAGTTGCGACGGAAATATTAACTATTCCCATTAATCAAATTGTTGTTGTTATTATGTACATATTTAGTTATGTATGGGCACAAATTTGATAACTTAACTGCCTAGCACGTGCCGGATAAATGAAAAGCTAGTATGGCCTTCCAGGTACACTTGTGCTCACATGATTAAGTCCCTTTAACTTTCTACAATAATAAAAAATATTTTTCACGCGAATTTTATTTTTTATAAAAAATGCATTTTAAAGGATTAAAAATATTTTTGTATTATGGAATTTGATTTTTCGACAGGAAAGTTGTGCCAACAAAGAATTATATATTATGACTGTGAAATGTGGTTTTGAAAGGTTGAAATGACTTACTCTGTGGGCAAAAAGTAAGGTGAATTTGGTTGTAAAATGAAAAATCTTTATTTATTCTTGTAAACCAATTTCATCCCCTTCAAACTGTCATCATAACCTTTATTTTTGGACGACTTTGACGTGCTCTTTTCGGTCTGGCCCCGCCTTTAGCACGATATTCGCTTGATTGATCGGTTGTTTCAGGGTCGTAAGCATAAATCCAAGTCTCATCTCCCGTAATGATGCATTTGAGCTTGTCCTGATAGTCTAAAAGCATTGTTTCACACACATCAACGCGACGACTTTTTTCCAAGAAATCGAGAGTTTTCGGTACCAAACGAGATTTGACTTTTCGTTGGCCCAAATGGTCTTTCAAAATGGTTTTCACAGATCTTTCTAATATTCCGATCATATCAGTAAGGTCTTTAACAGTCAACCGACGATTTTTGAGTACTAACTCCTTCACTCGATGGTCGTCCGGAGCGCTCCAAGTCATCAACACGTTCTCGACCCTCTTTGAAGTCTTTGTACCACTTATAAACATTTTTCTGCGACATGGTCGAATCACCAAATGCCTTCTGCAACATGCTAAACGTTTCCGCAGCCGAAATTTCATTCCGGAAATAAAATTTGATGGCACTTCTCTGCTAAATCAAATCAGACATTGTAAAAATCGAAAAATGCACTCTTGGTCGTTTGGTAAACACAAGCGTAAATATATTACTGATAATGACATTCACATGAAAGTTGGCCCAGATGTTATTAACAGTGCTGCCAACTCATGAAAAAAATAACTAGAGCGAAATTTTAATCCCGCGATGTTTGCCAAATAAATTCACCTTACTTTTTGCCAACTTTCAAAATTAACTGCATGGCCTTATAAATGACTCATACCATCAAGGAAACATTTTTTGTTAATAATTAACATTTTATTCGAACTCATTTCATTGTAAATGTGAAAGTGAATTACTTATTAGTATTTAGGGAAATAAAGTGTTTGTGAAAAGTTGGTGGGATATAGGGTAGTAAATCCAGCATATCTTTACGTTTTTCTTCTGTTACTGGTCTAATGGTTGTGTATAATGAAAGCAGATCAATATTTTCGTATATTCTAGGACTTCCTCTTTCAGGTGAGAGGTCTAATCCTTTTAATTCGGAATTGTCATCCAAGGAAGTTTTGTAAAACACCTTATATGAAGCATTTTTTAGAAATCTGATCCACAGCTTCTCCATTGGTGTTTTTCTTTCTATTATTCGTTTATTTTTTTAGTTGTTTTGCCGAAATTACCCTCCGTTCCAAATGTTTTAGCATTTAAGACACGGCTTAATCTTCCGTTAGATATTTTGAAAGTATCCAAAAAAAATTTTTGAAAACAGAAACTTCTGAATTCCGTAGATTTAAATGAAACTTAAAACTAAATTTTCTCATATATCTTTCATAATTTCTGGGTTGTCTTTGTTTTATTGTTTGTTTTCGAACCAAACCATACAGAAACAAATTCTGTTTTTCGAAACTTGTTAATTTCTATTTCCATTTCCCCATTTCTGTCTTCATATCCGGTTTTCCACTATTTCTCTTCATTTTTCTGATATTTTATGCATAATTACGTTGATTTCGTGTCCTCTTTCTGGATTTCATGTTGCTTTCTTCCATTTGTAAGTATTCGAATGCACTTTTAAAGTATGAACTGATTCATCTCAAGACTATATTAGTCTTATTCGTTTCCATTTCTCAGGAGCATTACTTATACTTCTTCGCCGTTTAATGTCTACAATTAACTATAAATAGGATTATTTGATCATACCTGAACCTTTATCTGAAGACATGACAAAATTACTAATTATTTTGCCAAACTTTGTGAACAGACTGACTGACTTATACCACTATCAAAAAAAAAAAACAGTGACCGTATTTTGTTTACCAACCAAAAAAAATAAACACATTTTATCGAGTTAATTTTCATGACATACTTCTAATCTCTCTTTAGATTATGTTATTTTATTAGTATTTGATATGAAATAGCTGATAAATCAAGGGCTCATATGTGCGCCCTTAATTCCTATTTGGAGAATAGGGCGTCAACCACTCCTCTTCACTAACGAACACGGTTTTGTGCTAGGGATCTTAGTTTGTTTCATGATAATCCAAGAGACTTCATTTCAGCTTCTGTTGAGCACCGCCAGGTGGTGCGTGGACTGCCAATTGCTCTACCAGTTTGTTGCAAAGAATTCCAGGGCAGCGCTTACTTAGTGGCATTGTCATCATTTTTCCTTAGCGTTTGGCCAACCCATTGTCATCTTCTTTCTTTGATTTCTGATGGTTATCTTGCGCCAACAAATCGACATTGGTTATTGTCCATGGCCAGAAAATTCGCAAAATCCGTCGAAGGCAGTGATTTATGAACCTTTGCAGGCGCTTCGTGATCTTCGGAGTTACTTTCGAGGTGGTGTAACCATAGAAGAACGGAATTGACGTTCGAGTTGAAGATACGCAGCTTGGTGTGAAGGCTGATACTGTTGTTTTGCCACAATGGAGCGATAATTCCGAAAGATGATTTAGCTTTGCTAATTCTTTATGCGACATTCACCTCAGAACCGCCATTCGCGGTGATCATGCAGCCAATGCAGCTGAATTTGTCAACGGTTTCAAACTGTGGTGCACTCACTATCAGTGGTTCCGTCATTGAGACGTTGACTTTGAGGCCGGTTGGTTTCAACTTCTCTGTCAGCAGTTTGAGGCCACACAGCTAGTACGCGAGCCAACAGATGTCATAAGCGTATGCCAGGAAGCCGAGGAATGTGTCGCTTATCACAAATTGTAAAAATTTTAAAATATTGTATCAGAATATTTAGAAAACTTCTGGATATGCAGTTTTATAGCCAATTTAAAATAATTAAGTGTGAGTTTGAAGTTCCTCATTTAATTTTTGTTTCTTTTTTTTTTGTATGTAAAAGACTTCATATGGATGAATATTTTCAACTTCGTATGACGAAAAAAAAAATTGTAAAAAATCAACGCGATTTTTGAGCAACTTGAAACTTCCACTTTGTTATTAATACTTGCCAATAATAAATTTGATTATCTACCCTTTTGCTTTCTAGAGCTTTGAATACAATGGGCTTTTTAGCCTGATTGTCTTAGCAGTTACCAATCTCTCGATGGTTCTTGGCTCGCCTTTTTCAAATTTCAACTTTCATTTGCACTTTGTTATACTAGAGTTGAATGTGATGTAAAATAAAGGGTGTTTTTTTTAGAGGTTAGGTTTTCAAGATGAAATAAAACGTATATAATTTAATGGTATGGCCAAGAATTTAGCTTTATTATAAAGATAAGGGTTTGCCATTATGTTTTAAAAATGATTTCGGGCAAGTGGCCGCCGAATAAATTCCAGCCGAGAGGCCCAATTTTCGACCACTTTTTGCAGCAATTGGGGACGTATGTCAGCAATAAAGCGCCGAATTTTCTCTTCCAAGACGTCAATCGTCTTGGGCTTATCTGCGTAGACAAGCGACTTCACATAGCCCCACAAGAAATAGTCCAGCGGTGTTATATCGCACGATCTTGGAGGCCACGCCACAGGTCCACGGCGCGAGATAATGCGCTCACCAAAAGTTTCCTTCAATAAATCGATTGTTGCGTTGGCTGTATGGCATGTAGCGCCCTCTTGTTGGAACCAAAGGTCGCCCACATCAACATCGTCCAATTCAGGCACGAAAAAGTCATTAATCATGGCTCTATAGCGCTCTCCATTGATTGTAACATTATGGCCGGCTTCATTTTTAAAGAAATATGGACCAATGATTCCCTCTGCCCATAGAGCCCACCAAACAGTGACTTTTTGAGGATGTAACGGCGTCTCAGCAATGGCTTGTGGATTATGTTCACTCCAAATGCGACGATTTTGCTTATTGACATACCCATTCAACCAAAAGTGAGCTTCATCGCTGAACAAAATTTTCTTGTGAAAATCGGGATCGGTGGCCATCTCGTTTTGGGCCCATTCACCGAACGTGCGACGCGCTTGATGGTCGTTCGTCTATTCATTATGAAATGGCAAACCAAACTGACAGCTGTCAAAAAGACCATCTACGAAAAAAGTAGTGCCAACTTGAAAACCTAACCTCTAAAAAAAAACACCCTTTATAAAACTGCATATTCTGAAGTTTTCCTTTTACCTGGGAAAACTCTAAAGCATTATTTGCAAATTTGTTTTTATTATTTTTGAATTTTGGAGTCCGTTTACGCCATAGCTCAAAATAGAAAGGACTACATTTTAAAATTTTTCATGCCACTTTTCATATAATTTAACTGGTATCCCTAAGAGTTTTTTTTGTTTTGTAATTATTAATCTAAAAATATTGAATAACTCAAACATCGGTTTTCTGGCTCCCAAGTACCAGCAAAAATGAAAAAAATCGGAAATAAAGCCGCCCAAGGTACAGCTCCTTTAGTAAAGTATTCTGTTGCGGGTTATGATGTGCATCGCAAAACAACTTTTTCGTGACGTCTCCGGTTATTTACTGTTACATGCTCAATTTTCAGTTTCAATGAGGGGTTGCCCTTAAATGCGAAAAGTGAAAAGCTCGCAAACCTCGAAAATTTTCAAGGCTCTGTTGGGAAATTAACATTTTTGCAGCCTCGTAAAAAATGGTGGGATTCAAGCCTAGGTAATTTGCATAATGCATCCATCGTTTCTGCTGACAAATTTAAATTTTATCAATTTGTTGACCCAGTCAAGAATTAAATGCTGCGCGAAATATTTGAGTGAAGTGATGGCCTGAGCTTTTGTATTTGTTTTTGTACATGCGTTTGTATTCTATTTTTTGTTTCGTTAGAAAATTGCAGGGATATTTATGGATACATTTTTCAAAGGACATTATTTTACCATATTTGTCCTACCGCAAGGTAATTAAGTATTTATTTTTTTAATAACTGGCCTAATCCTCTTTCGTTTGGTAGGTATGCATATTATTGGCATAGGGGTGAGTTAAGGGGTCACAGTGGGGTAGAGCTTGAAAATTTAGGGTATTTTCAGCAATCTTTTTTTAGGCTTTTTATTTAACTTCTTTTACATACAAACATGAAAAAAAAATTTAACCCTTTGAGGACGAGTGTCGGCATATAGCCGCCCAAATTAGTTCGTAGCTGCAAGGTTCGTTACGTCTATCGATAAGATACTTATAGGTATAGTAAAAGAGTCACGTTTTCGGTGAGTCACGTTTTCACGATGTCAGACGACGGTAGAGTAAAGAACGAATTTCACTGGCAGAGAATCCAGTGGGATTTTTATATATTTTATCCTACGCACGATAGCTAAGCGATCTAGAGATGAGACATTAGATAATGACAATTCCGACGAATATTACTTTGAATCTGATAAGACGGAAGATGTCGGCATTACTTCGTCAAGTAGAAGTAAAATCCGTTTTTGATTTTATGAAAAAATTTCTTTTGTTGAATAAAGCCTTCGTTTTTATAACGTTCAACGTATTTATTTTCTTTATTGCGGACTCCAATATCCCTCGTCCTCAGTGACGCTCGCCCGTCGACCGGTCCGTCCCCAAAGGGTTAATTTTAATAATTTTAAAAATGGCGCTGAAGTTAACCCTCCGGAAAAATTGGACCCGGACGGTGTTGTCCATTTTAGCCCTTCTATTTATCTGAAACACAAAAACCAAAAAAATTATTAATCAATATGACTGTAAGTATGTCCCGTGCTAGAATACAAAAAAAAAAAAAAAATTTGAAAAAAAAAACGAAATAATTAAAAAAATTATATGATTCTAGTACGAGCGATAGCCGTCAGACGATTCCATTGAATAGTTTGTTTTTACAACATCAGGCCGAAAAAAGTCGTTTCGAGATAAATGAATTCAAAGTTGGAGGTAGAGGAGCGCGCGGACCGCTCTCTACCTAGTTAATGGGCTGAAGAAGCTATAATATTGGTAATGCAAATTTCACAGTATATTCTTAAGATACTATGCTTTCGAAATATCGAAAAAACAAAAAATCGATTTTTTGAAATTTCTAGACCACCGGGTCCTCCTGAAGTACTTAAAATATTTTTTTTTTTAATTTAATCCCAGCAAACTCTAAAGTCCTTTAACCCTCTAACCGTTTTTTTTAAATAACGATTTAAAATGCATACGAATTTCATTTTCCGGTGAATTTAGCAGTCTGAATAATGTTGTAATACTGCAGATCAATAAAATTCCCGAAATGAGGAAATTAGAGAAGAAAACAGTTTGACCGTCTGTAGACGGTCAAAACGGTTTGAGACAAAACAAATCAAATATGAAATCTGGTAAGCAATGTATTTTAATAATTCAATTAAAGTTAAAATATACTACATTGCAATGGTTTAAAATACAAATCATATTAAAAGATTATTAATGAAATTTATTTCGTGTGGAATTCCTTGAAACAGTTTTTGTTAGGCGTCAAACACAAGTTTATCTCACATTTCGAGCAATATATTTGAGTATCGGACTGTTTGCAATATTTGCATCTCCTTTTTCCTGATTTATCAAACATAGCGGCAATGTGTCCAGTGTTATCAAATCTGATGTCATCTATAGGTCTGACACACCTTTTTCCCTGGCTTGTAGTTGGCTGACAGGAGGTTGTTGATGGTCTCCCTACTTTCATTGGAAGCGAAAAAGAACAAAGGCCACAAGCGATTTTCTCGCGGAAGTCTGGAAGATTAATTTTATCGCTTGGATTGACGCGATGGTAGAGTATGTATGCATTTGTTACGGCCATATCGAGGAAATGGTAAAATATTCGGTTCATTGGGTTGCGTGTCTTAAGTCGGATGTGGTATCGTCCCATCAGTCCATCCATCAAATCCACCCCTCCCATGTGGGCATTGTACTCTTTTATTATTTGTGGGCAGTCTACTTCGATATACGATTTTTTTTTACGATCGTAACGTGGTAATTTCGTTGAGACTGCTGTGGGGTTGGTCTTCAAAAACGGCATCACCCCTACATATGTTGATGCAAGTCGAACTGCTCTGTTATCCTTCCATGTCACTGTTGAAATGTCCACACTATATCCTGCACCAACATACTCAACGGAATATCCCCTGCTCGAAACTGAATATTCTTCGTCTTTCTCACTTGGCAACTTTGAGTTTGGAATTCGATTAGAGCGAATAGTTCCCAAAGAAAAAATTCCTTTTGCACGCAGATAAACTAAAAGAGGCAGTGAGGTATAAAAATTGTCAAAATACAAAATGTGATTTTGAAATTCAGGGATCGATTGGCTTAGGCGAACTACTACGTTTGCTGTGGGACCGAGGTCTGGTTCTCCTGGCAAAACAGTGTTATCGCCCGCTCCGATAAATACTTCAAACCTATACGCATATCCAGAAGTATCGCATAAAACAAACAATTTTATACCCCACTTGTGTGGCTTATTCGGCATATATTGACGTAGATGATGCTTAGTTTTAGTTGCACACATTTGTTCGACAACACAAAGGCGTGCTGTTTTTGGCACAGAGTCAAACCTTTCATTAAACAGTTCCGCAATACGTCTGACACGATACAACGGATCATAACCAGCAGTTCCTCTTTCAGCGCGTTGCTCTTTGTCAGCAAATGATAAGTAACGCTTTATATTTTCAAACTGCCTGCAAGACATTGCTTTTCGTATTGGTTCAAATGCGTTTTTGCTCCAGTAGCTTTCCATGTTTGGATATCGGTACAGTGACATATACAACAAAATTCCTACAAATTTGTGAATATCTGCTTCTGTAGCTGAAAACGAAGTATTGACATTTTCCTGATGTGCAGAACGATTTGTTTCCATAACAATTAGGTCGACAATTTCTGAAGAAAAAAGTATTTGAAGAATTGGAAAGGCGTTTCTAAATTATTAATGAATGCTGGCAGAGATGTATTGCCTCGAAATGCGATGTCGTTAACGTGAAGTTGTAATGACTTTTTCTTCCAACAAATTTTTTGAAATTCTTTCGATCTGATATCGATTTCCCCACATTTTTGCAGCTAAATCCTCCGTTGGATGGAATTGACAAAGGTTCCTCGATTTCAATCACAGGAAGTGGAGATCGTGCTCGCTTTGATGGTTTAAAAGGTGTTGCTGCCGAGGTGGTAGGAGCTAGTTTCTCTTAAAAATTAAATCGAAATTCAATGTAAAGGAAAGTACAGAGTTTTCAGATATACCTTGTTCAACAGAGCTGACATTCAAAGACAAATCCAAAGCATTCAAAAATGCAGAGCTTGTGTTAGCTTCCTCCATTTCATCTAAGCACTGCAATATTGCCCTATCGGTACTCTCCTCGGTACTCTCCTCAATGAAATCATCAGGTTGAAAGTCAGGGTCAGAAATATCGTCGTCACTATCGAAGCCATCATCGTTGAGTTGCTCATCAACTGACATCATATATGCTTCTATCTCCTCATCCGACATCGTAGACAACTTACATTTTCTCATTTTGTCCATTACTTGAAAAAATACGTTACAAAATAGCCGATATATAAATGAAAGTCATATTTGGTATGAATATGTAAAATTTCGCATTAACCGTTATGACCGTCTACAGACGGTCATCAGAAAATGCTAGAATAATACATATAACCTTCGACTTACTCAAAGGAACATGATAAATTATCAAAATATATATTATTTTAAGCTTACCATAAAATTTTAAAGCATCAGCATATGTAAAAATTGCAATTTCTTTCGAATCGTAACTTCACCACTTTTCAAAATAATTTATTTCACTTATCACACTGACCTGCGGCACTCCACTAGCGTGTGCGCTCAAAATAGAGAGAAAACTGAGATTGTTAGCTTCACTTCATAAAAAGCATACTCACAACAGTGCGGAGTAACGGTTTTTTATTCTAAAATAATATTTAAGGCGTAGTTGTTGGCAAAAAATTATTGACCGTCTACAGACGGTCTAAACGGTTAGAGGGTTAAGAACTTAAATTGATGAGAAAATTGAAAAAAAAACTGAGTATGCAGCTTCACTATAAAAAATCTGTAGTTTCACATAGGTACATATGAAATTTTTCCTGTTCACTTGCGGTATCTATCAACGAGACACAGATCGTTAGCCGCCAGCCATCATAATCCCTTTGTGATATTAACTAAAAGCCTGCAATAAACGCGGCAATAAATTACACGCATCTCAAATTTGCACCATCAATTTTCTTACACACATAATTCCTACCTTCCTTTCCAAGGCCTAAACCAACGGTGCCATATTATCACTACTATACAAGCCACTAGCATTACTAGCTCAGTCTGACTACGAGTCTAACACCCAATAAACAATAAGCACATTAAGTCTAAAGCACGAGATTTGTATGCTCTGCTTGATTAAATTCCCCTTCATTCCCCTGCCTACTTATGCTCTTTCATTTGCCATGGACGTTGTTGTTGTTTTGTTCTAATGACGGTTATTGGTTTTGCATGAGTGCAGTCGGCAGCATAACTTCTAATCAAACAAAACCACCCACTCACGCGCTCATAGAACTCAAATGCTTTTTTTTATTTTTGTTGTTTGTGTTTTCAGTCTAGAAAATTGAATTGTTCCCTTGCGCTTGCACGGCTGCGACTCTGATGCTGCATGGATATGCTTCCGCTTATGGTGTTGGCGGAGTTTTTCATGCTTTTGTTTTATATGCACACATACACGTGTACCCTGTAGTGAATTGAATTGGTATCGAACTGGTGCAGAACCAGCTCGTCCTACTTTCACTTTGCGATACCCTACGAATTGGCGATTGTCATCCTTTGCAGAATTTGGGAATGCGTTCAAAACTAGTTCCTTTGCATACGGCACCAACTGTCTCACACTGCATCCATTTTGCGCTAGTTTTGGGGTTAGTCACGAAATGTGGTGTTTATGTACTACTGTACGTCTACTGTGGGGTATGAGTCACCAGTTCATTTGTATGCTGGTATGCTGGTACAGGAGTATCATGGGTATGATTTATGATGTGCGATTGAGTGTTAACGTGTTAATTAGCAAACGTTCTCTGACGCATAACGCTTTAACTTCGATGTGTGCATATGAAATATTTATTTGTATGTATTTTTCCACAGACTCGCATATCGACGTATCGTCGCTTTTAATGGGGCATTGCTCTTGATAGCTTCACGCTCCATATCAATTTTTTCACAGTGAACTACATAATTGTACACAAAAACTGTTTTATTAACAATCTTTTGGTGTGAGTGTTAACTTTTTATACTCATTGCGCTTCTAATATATGGATTAGAGTTTTATGCTTTTATTCAAACGCTCAAATACTTATGACTTCGTCAAGTTTACTCCGATTGAATGGAGATTTTGACACAATAATTTTAAAATATTCTGCATTAACTAAAAAACTATGTAACTCTACCCACCTCCTTAAATATGTATTGAAGAAGACAAGAAAAAATTCCCTTAGAAAGCAGAAAATCATATCCAGAAACATCAATGTATCGATCAGATCTATGTCAAAACTAATTAGAGATGATCTCCACACGAAATCCTTGCGTCGCTAAACTGGTCATGTCAAAAGATGAAGACGCGCTTGAAGAAAGTTAGACTCGACAGATGCAGGCAGCCGATGGCTCGTGGTCAACGCCCATGAGAATATTCTTTACACAGATGAGCAAATATTCACAGTGAAGAAGTTTTTAATAAGCAAAACGACAAAATCTATGCTAAAACTTTTAAAGACGCAAAAAATGTTGTTCCAAGGGTGCAGCATGACCATTATCCAGCCATGCAGGGGAGTGTCCTATAAAGGCGATACATCTCGTAATTTCTGCGGAAAATGGGTTAAGACCGTGGCAAAAGTGTAGCAGGATGATGTCTTAGTAGGCGTGGTGAAGTAGTTGAGCAGTACTGCCTTCAATGGAGGGCGTTGGATCTTCTAGCAAGATTCCGCTTCAGCCTATAAGGCAAAAACGAACCAGCAACGGCTAAAAAACAATATTCCTGGGTTCACAGCCGCAGAAGATTGGTCGTCTGGAAGTCCAGAACTGAATCCATTGGACTACAGTTTCTGGAGAACATGGCCTGCGGAAGGCTTCACAGAAATGTGCAGAGTCTCAAACAATCTTTGGTTCGAGCAGCGACGTCGATATCCATGGAAACCATGCGCGCTGCAATAGCTGAATGGCTTAATCATTTGAAGGCTCATCTTAAAGGAAATGGTGACCATTTTGAATGAAAATTAAAATTTTTTTTTGAATATTTACATGATTAAATAAAACTTTCATCGGCATACGCCAACAATTGTACGCTCTTATAAAATATTGTGCCTGAGCGATTAAGTTCTGCGGCTCGTACGATGCTCTCCAACATCTGGTTAAAGAAGTCACACGACAGCGAGTCACCCTGTTTGAAACCTCGTTTGGTATTAAACGGCTCGGAGAGGTCCTTCCCAATTCTGACGGCGCTGCTGGTGTTGACCAACGTCATCTTGCATAGCCGTATTAGTTTTGCGGGGATACCAAAAAAACTAACTTCATTAAAAAAAAAGTATTATAATTTCATATCTATAATGGACTGAAATTGTAAAACCTCTCTTGAACGTTCACTCACCGTCGATCAGAACTCAAGAGAGGACTCCACCCAAACAACGGCAACTTCTACCGATATATAAAATTTGGTATAGAAAGAAATGTCCACTCAAGTCAGATGTCCGGCTACGGGAAGTGTTCGTTGGAAGAGGTTACACTGTACAGGGTCCGGCACTCGAAGTGTAACCAACTCCAGACCGCTCGCGCAGCTGATGCATGGGCTGTTAGTTGGCTAAATGACTGTCCAGAGTAGTTTACAAGCACCCGGAGCCTTTTTGCCGAGAGTAAACGCGAAAAAAGAAAATCAGTAATGGATTTTAAACGTAATAGTGTAATTCCATTATATTTGGCCGAAAAACTCAACACAGCAGCGATTGTTTGTGAGGTTGAGCACCTTAAAGTAAAGAAAGTTTTTGTTTATCGCACCATTACTCATTACAATGATACTGGTAGCATCCCGAGGAGGTGGTCATCAAAAAACTGCAACGTCACGTGAATTGGTTCAAAAAGTAAAAAAGCGACCTGAGCGAAATCCCCGACGAAATGCCAATCAAATGGCCAAAAAACTGAAAATATCTAACCGCAACATCCGCCACATGCTGAAAAATTATCTCAAAGATAAGTCTTACAAGATGCAAAAGTCGCATGATCTCACACCAAAACAGCAACGAGACAGGCTTGAGAGAGCGAAGGAGTTGCTTCGCTTGGCCGAAAGTGGTCAATTTCTGAACATTGTGTTTTCTGACGAGAAAATTTTTGAAATTGAGCAATTCGTAAACTCCCAAAACGATAGGGCTTATTTGACCGACCGTTCATACGAGAATTTGATTCATCGATTGCCCACCAGGAGGCAGCAACCACCACAGATAATGGTTTGGGACGCTGTAACCGCAGATGGGCGCTCTCAAATTGTTTTCATCGAGACTGATAAATGTGAAATATTATCGGGCAAGTATTCTGGAGGTTGCTTTGAAGCCGTGGGCAGACAAACATTTCAATGGTAGACCATGCACGTTTCAACAGGACTTGGCACCCTGTCACAAAGCTCGAGTGAACCAAGAATGCCTAAAAAGCAACGTTTCGAGCTTCATAACGTCCACATAATGGCTCTCAAATTCACCAGACGCGAATCCGATAGATTATTCTCTTTGGGCAATTTTGGAGAACAAGGTCCGAGCTAAAAGATTCACCAGTCTCGAGGCGCTAAAAAATTCATTGTCCGCGAGTGGACCAAAATACCTGCAAGTTACATTCGGGCAGCTTGCGACTCGTTTCTGACCGTCTCAAGGCCATAGTCAAGGCAAAAGGTGGTCATATCGAGCAGAAGTAAATTGATTCTTAATTTTGTATTATTTTCACACATTTTTTTACTTTGAACTTTCCAAACTAAATTTATGGCCTTTTTAATTGGTTACACTTCGAGTACCAAACCCTGTATATAACGGATGGTTTATAATTTTGGTGTCGTACGTCAATCATATTTGACACTTGTAAACTCGAAAGACGCTGCATACAAACAGACGTGTAATGGAGCGCGTAAAGGTCAAAACAAAGATTTCTATCACTCAAACTCATTTTAGTATTTAATTGTTTTGTTTAACTTAGTAAAAAAATTATTTTCAAACCAAATTGAATGATTTTGGGCCTCCTGGTATAAATTTAAAAAGCACTTTACATACTAAGTGTGACTATTAAAGAAACTTGTTGGTAATGTAAAAAGTGGCTGTGAAGCACCAAAAGTTAAGTTGCGAAATATTTTCTGCTTGCTGGTCCAAAAACTTTGTAAACTTTTATAATTAACAAATTAACATAAAAATCCAAAAAAAAAAATGCTCAGCATGAATAATTATGCCCACTACTTTACATGCTTGCCCTCCCCCATAATTTAATTAGAAACTTCTGGATGTTGTCAGCTCATCTATTTCGTTTCACTAATTCGTAATTTTTCAGTTATTAGTTTTTCTTGATTTAGTTGGTGTAAAGTAAAAATAGATGGGCTGTTTTCTTTGGCGTAAAAACCAAAAGTGACTTTCTAAATATGTGCATACTTGTAGTACAATGCCAGAAGCTTTAAGCATTATTCTATTTTCATATTTTCGAATAGTTCGTAAAAGTGTCGAAATGTTTATGATAAAGCACGCGACGAAACGCCCAAGACATTGCGTATTTAGATAATGCTTTGATACTTTTCGATATGTATGTGTTGCTGTGCCAGTACGACTGAAAAAACCAACCCCAATATCACCTAGCGCCACGCCCAGATAATCGAACTGTATTTTTGGTAATTCTTTGCAAAGCACACACACATATATATGTGTAGTTGTATACATACTTCTATATGTGTATATGGCTGCGTATCCACTCATTCACCGCCCGCACTAACTTCATTCAATGTAGGAAATATTCGCATAACCATATTTGCATGCGTCTGTACGACGTGCTTTCTAACCGACTAACCGACTGACTATGTACAAAAATGTAATTTCATCTTTTGCGCTACGTGAAGCTCAAAACAGCTCAGCAGTGTGCCAAGTTTTCCGTTATGGCAGATTGGGTTACACAATCCACACTTCACATTTCCTACCCAATTCTTGTAGGTGCAGACTTGTATTTGCTTAAGGGCTTAGTTGAATGTGCCTGCTTTGCTGTTGGCTGGATTTGCGTTGAAATGTACTCAGTGAACTCGTGGATAAATTCTAATTTTGCACGCGTTATTTGAATTTTTAGAATTGTCTTACTTATTTCGTTATGCCGAAAATTTCAGTACTTTTGCCCTTTATGTTTGTACTATTTACATATTTTTAAGGAAATGTAATAGCACCGAAGGGCACTGCAACAAAACAGAGACATCCTCTGAGCAATCTATGGTATTTCAGCGAAAAGGGTAAACGAAAAGCTGACTAGCTAAAAGTTTTACAGCAATCAGTTTGATATCGTTATTGTTGAAAAGTCTAGAACGAGTGGTAGAAAGACATATTCGAGTGAAGGTATTGCCGGGAGTCCACTTAGTATTGATTTCTATGTTGAAAAATCATGGAAATCAGCCTTACACGATCTTGTCAGCAAGATTGAGTCAGCTGACGGGTACACAAAGGGCGTGTTCGTGGGCATTGAAAGGGCTTTTGATAATGCCACATTTGACTCAATCTGTTCCTCTGCCGAATGACACGGAATTAACCAAATCATTGTAAAATGGATGCATTCCATGCTCTCTGAGAGGCTGCTAACCGCTGGTGAGAACAGTGACGAACTATTTACCGTCAGAGCCAAGCAACGATGCCGCCAATTGGGTGTTCTTGCTCCGCTGTTGTAGTGTTTCGTCGTAGACTCTCTGCTAACGGAGATACAGGAACTCGGAATTCATGTCCAAGCATGTGCGCTAACATCAGTTAAATCCCTAAGAAGGCTTTGAAAGTGCAGAGAATTGGATTGGTTTAGTCTTCCAGCACTGAATTGTGTAACACTCAGTCTTGCGGACGAAGTTAGATATCTAAGACTAAATTTGCTTTGCTGAAGGTGCATCGCGCACTAAAGATTTTGCAACAACGCCGTAGAGCCTTTGGCAAAACCTGGCGTCTGAAACCTGCTGTGGTCTGGTGGATGTACACAGCACTCATCACACCAATCATCACTTGTGCCTCTGTAGTTTGGTGGCGACTACAGACTGCAAGGGAGTGCATTACGGGTGCCATGAGTACAACTTCCGGCGACGCCCTAAATGATATGCTTGATTTGCTCCCCTTGGATCTTAAGATACAACAGGAAGCAACAAAAGTAATGTGTAGGCTCCATCATTATGATATCTGGCACGAAGATGGAACTTTGGGGCACTAAGAAATTTTGAACAGTAACTTCGCAAATTTGTCAAATTACGTGAGCAATGGAGTGCATTCAACGGAATTCTACGGATATTTTCTTTACCGATGGATCCAAGAACGAAATCGGATCTGGAGATGGACAAAAAGGCTGAAATTGAACATATCAATTTACTGTCATCAGAGCTTTTTCGGGGCACTGTGTAGCAGAAGATGAAACAAGAATGAAACGAAAACTCATTCCGCCTATGATTATTCCATTTCATGTAACATTTGCTTGCACGGACGCAGCTTTAAATGGAGGTTGATTCGTCATACTCAACGGAAAGATGAAAGATGCATCCGAAAGACACCAGATTGGAATCCTTTTGCGAATGCTGGTCGCAACAATGGTAAACCAAGGTAAAGTTGAAGGCGAACAGTCCAAAGGAAAGCCAGAAGCATCGGGAAGAGCTGGATCGAATTAAAATACATTGCCAAGAATCGCGCAAGAAAGCGAGCAGGCTTGTTTGAAGCCCTATGTCACACGAGAGATCGATGAGCGAAAGATTTAAGCCACAATTCGTCGTAATACGGACTAGATTTACAGGAAAAAGTAGTCAAAAATTGGACTCATAGCCGCGGTGGAGATATGCCGAATTCATATTCGAAAACTAAATGAATATTTTCAGGCTGTGAATTGTAGCAAGATGGGATGCGACCCTGTGCTAGCTGTTTGTTGTTATCCTCTTTTGCATATTTTATTCTTTAGGTTTTCATTCCATTTCATTAATTCTACGATTTTAAAACCTAACAGATTAGCGGTGCAATATTACAGCGTTTACGATCCTCCTACCCTCAAGGGAAGAGTGGGAACGACACGATGTAAAACAGGGCGAGTCCATCCATGTATACACAGATGGCTCAAAGCTCGAGAGCAAGGTGGGAGGAGTTGTATACTCCGAACATCTTGGGATCTCCTTCAGTTTTCGGCTCCCCGACTATTTTCACTGACAGCCAAGCGGCTATAAGTCATTTCACCTGAAGGTAACATAGGTTCCTGGCCACCGCAACATTGAGGGTAACTGTAGAGCCGATGAACTAGCGAGACATAGGTATGTATGTATATCCTTACAAACATGTAAGCTACTCATTCTAGAAGAAATTCGAAGGAAAGCAAACTAAATACGGCGTAATGAAGCCACCTGCAAAATCGCCCGTCAGCTGTGGCCGACTCTAAATGCTAAACGCACAGAATATCTGCTAATCCAAAATAAACACAGTCTTTGCACACTGATCTCAGACATATAGGTAGACACACCCAAACGATAGGTGTGCAAACACATGCCTTCTGTAGAAGTTGTCTAGATGAGGACGAGGAAGAGACAATCTCGCACCTACTGTGCATCCTGCTGTATCCACTGTCCTGCTCTATCTGGACTCAATAAATTTTTTGTATTACAAAGTGCAAGTTTCAAATGCCTTAAAATGTCCACTGATTTTCGGCAATTTTATTTCGCTGAACAAAACTTCCGAACAAATGCTTTAAATAGAAGCAAACTCTCTACAGCATCTGCAAAATGTTATCTAATTATAATTTTACGAATTTCATGCAATTTCACGTGTTGTGAGAGAAAATTTCTAAATTTTCACGCTTATTTTTCACCCTAAAATCATTTCATGAATACATAAATAGCAGCAGTAAAAATGGACGAAATCTAGTTAGTAGAAATACGAGAATACAAACATTTTCCAAAAATAAATCCACCTTACCATTCAATTAAGCGAGGCAGGATAGTGGGCAGCCATACATACAAATACAAGAGTGGAATGAAATTATAGTAAAATCGTCCCATCAACAAAGTGAGGGAAAAATCCCTTTTAGCGCACAATTAGTAAATGAATGCTTTGGGCTTTTTACACTTGCAAAGTGAATGGAATGTATTAAAGCGTACATATTTATGGGTAAGTAGATAAATATATACTATACATGTATATATACGTAGGTACTAATATCTATGAAAGTTGCTTTAAATTAGGATGGTCCAAAAACCCAGAATTTTTTTTTTGTTTTGCTCGATGCTACTCATAAATTTGCTCTATGATGAAAAAATTACACACCTCTTGTTTATTTATTTATTTTTTTACTATTTACCTGTTCGGCCAACGCTAGAAAAATTGCCATTGAACTCCCGTAGATAAAATGTACCTTTCTGTACTGTAATATTTTGTTTTTTTTTATCAAAAAGGAAAAAGAAAAATATTTCTTTTTTTTAACGCAAATTGTATAATTTTTTGAACATTACTAAAGAGAAATTAGAAGCGGAGATAAAAACAAATTTCGATTTCTAAACATTTTTTATATCAAAAAGTTCTTTTTTGGCAAAGAAGTTCTTTTTTGCCAAAGAAGTTCCACAATAGTTTTAAATGAGTTGGCGGATGATATGGGTAAATTTAATTAAAACCAAAAAAACATGTGGAAAATTGAGCATTTAGCAGAAGAAAAAC
>JAYXIM010012545.1:0-11887 GCA_037575425.1 Anastrepha fraterculus | reverse complement strand
GTTTAATAATCTTTTTGGTTTTCTTATTTGAGATGATTTCTGGAGAAACGCCATTGGGTACCGCGGAGGCTGATTTTTCAAGGACTTCCAAGGATTCTGCATTATCCTTTACAATTCTTATTATTTAAGCTAAAACAAGTTTAACACATTTTTGAATATATGTACTTTTAGATAAATAAAACCCCAATCATACATTTTAAGTAGTTTCCTTGAAAAAATTCATAAAAATGACCTTTTTTCCAGCTTTTAGATGTATATTTCTCGTCAATTTGAAAATTTTTCTCGTAACATAATGTTCCGAGATTGACCGCCTTCGGGCAAGCGAAGCAACTCCTTCGCTCTCTCAAGTCTGACTTGTTGCTGCTTTGGTGTGAGATCATGCGCCTTTTGGATTTTGTAACACTTGACTTTGGGATTATTTTTCAGTATGCGGCGGATGTTACAGTCAGATATTTTCAGTTCTTTCACCATTTAATTGGCACTTCGTCGGGGATTTCGCTCAAATCGCTTCTTCACTTTTCGAACCATTTCATTTGACGTTGCAATGTTTTGATGACCACCTCCATGACGTCTCGGGATGCTACCAGTATCATTGTAACGAGTAATGGAGCGATAAACAAAAACTTTATTTACTTTAAGGTGAGCGAGCTCACGCACAATCGCTGGTTGCGATTTTCCAGTCAAATATAATGCAATCACACTATTACGTTTGAAATCCATTACTGATTTTCTTTTTTCGCGTTTACTCTCTACAATTCGAGTGCCGGACTTTGTAGAAGAAAATGGGCAACGCCTTCGAAAATGTTTTTCTCAAAACTCAACACGAATTTTGAGCTACTTCAAACTTGCACTTTATTGTACTGAAATGTAAAGAGCTATAAAATGGCGTACCCAATTTTTTTTTTTTTTTTTTTTGTAATCTAAAGTAAATTTAAAAATTCTGACTAAAACGGTTTCAAAATTTTAGTGGAGGTTGATTGAATCTTTATAATTGTTTTATAGAGTTTGAAATTTGGATTTCTATAGCTTTTCATTAGTTAATACTTAATAGAAAAAAATAATAAGCATTAATGGAAAAGAATAAAGTCAAACTGGTCAAAATATTTAGGTGCTATAGTTTTTTCCCGCAAACAAATAGAATTCGCACATTGCAACATTCGTCGCATAGTTCAGCGCTGGGAAGCCAAAGTTGGAGAGAAATTTCTGAGCCAACGCATTGTCTTGATTTATTGATGTACTTTAAAATTATTCTGGTATGGAAATTATTTTACTGTCGAACTTGTCCAGAACAAGTGATGAAAAATTTTTTTGGTCGGATGAAAGGAGAGTCAATTTATATCACTCCGACCAGAGCAATATATCGAATTTCAAAAAAAAAAAAATCGAATCTGAAACTTTACAAAACTTCTGTGTACGCAGTGTTAAATATACAGTCAGCGTCATAAGAGAGTGTACACCACATATGGACAACTTTTGACTATTCATTTATTAATGTTATAATTTCAATTATATATTTTTTAATTTCAAATATATATTTTATAAAAATATAGTTCGTGCAACAACAAAAACAATATAGCTTAAAGTTGCAAACGTTGTATAAATATATAAAATTTAAACTGTTTAATCAGAATTTGTATAAAAAGTTTTGTGCAATTTTGTAGAGCATCGAATTTCGATGTAATGAAGTGCAATTTTTTCCGCTGGCGGTGTTGGGTATTTTTCTACATATAACTAATCTTCGACATTTTTTATTTTATTTTTTGCGAATATCTTTCAATAATAAAGGGACTTAAATATGAGAGCACAAGTATATGAAAAATCACGCCTGAAATAACCATTTCCATTTCCAAAAAATACATTTTTTTTAAACTTTGCGCAGTTGCAAATCGCACGCAGAGCTTGTCAAAATAGCGATTATAGGTTGCTAAGGTTTTTGAAATGTTAAGATGCGAGAAAATAGTTACTTATATGTATGTATATGTCCACTACAATACGCAAGCCTCAATTAATTCCATAATTGAAAAATAATTCAATTCCAATCGTAATTCCATTGGCAGCACTCATCTATTTCAATCAACCGCAAAGCCTGTGATAATTATTTACACTGATTTATTTAAACATTCGCTTTATTTATTTTTACTCAACACTTATGTACACATGTAGGTATGTAATTTGGCTCGTTCTTGCTGCATGAATTTCAAAATAAATACAATGTTTTATATTTACTCACATAATCAGACAAAATGGCATATTTTTCAACGAGCAGGAGGAGTTCGCGTGCCAGTCAACCAGCTAACCAACCAACAAACTGATGATGATGTTGATGGCCCACTTACAATTTTATGGCAATGGCATGAAGGTACAGGTTTTCACCGCGAGCACACTTTCCCCGCTTGGTGACGGCTGGTGGATGGCCTGTTGTTAGCTGCGCAAACGCTTTGTCAGTCAGTTTGCCAGCTCGTCAATTGACTTTTTTGACTCGCCCAACGTCAGGGAGCGCGACTACAATATATGCACAGATATGAATGTACGCTGCTGTCGCAAAGCAGCAGCAGCAGCAGCAGATGGAGCAACATATGCCGTTGTGCCATTTATAACGTGTATCTGTGGCATGTTGCCGCATCGCCTGATGTCGGTTACTTGTTACTGCTATTGTTCTTGTAAACACAATTGCTGACTTTGTTGTTGTTGTTGTTGTTGCTGCTGCTGCTGCTTTAGCTGTCTTTTGTCTTTAATTGACGTTGTTATTGCCAGCAAAACGAAATTGTTTGCCTGTGCAAACTGCTAGACATGGTTGGTGTCAACAATCTTTGAAGCACATGCAACGCAAGCCCCACAATCACAAGCAAAAAGAAAGTGAGGCTGCTTGTGCTTGTTTGTGCCACTTCTCAGCCTCAGCGTTAAGCAGCGTACGCTTTGCGCCGCCAGCCTTGTTTCGACGGACTTTCTCAAGCGCAGTAGCGCTGCCACCGCTCACAGATCGAAGGCAGGGAATGCGGGGTGGGCTGAGGTCAGCATGAGGTTGATGCCAGCATTGCCAATTGGCTTTTGTGCCTTTGATGAGGTTCCTGGCTGCCTAGTATGAAATTTGCTGGCAAACTTGTAATTAAAAGGTTCGTTTGTAAAAATTCATTCAGCGAAATGAGAAATTAGAATTTTAAAGTCTTTATAATCTCTTTTATGTCTTAGTAATTTTTTTTTAATCTCTCTCGAATTTACATTTATTTTTGTTTTGACGTGTAGTCAATTAAACTTTTTATTCCTCTCCTTCTCCGACTGTTTTGCAACTTATACGCATTGCGCTTTGGTTTGTTTTTTGCGCGTGCAACAAACTACATATATACTCCGCCTTTAAAACAGTAGTGGCGTGAAAAGTTAAGCCTTTTGGAATTTGGTTTGTTTTTTTTTGTTTTCGTGTTTGTAACATTGAAAGAGAAGAAAGGGTGTTATGAAGATGCTTATAGGTTTCACTCTTAACTACGCCCCATACCGTAATCCGGAGGATTAAAGTCTGGTGAGTTAGACGGCCATAAGTTCTCGATGTTCTCATGCGCTTCAGGGTGTTTAATTTTGCTTAGAAGGCGTTTTGATCGGATACCTCGCTGTTCTAGTGTTTGTTCCGGCATAAACTGTCCTCTGCGCGTAACGTAAAATGTATAACGGAAATCTTCATGGACCACTCAACCGACCGTATAAGATCCTCATTGATTTTGAAGGGCCCTCGCTAATGATCGCTTGCACTTTTTGAATAAATTCTGCAGATTGGACAATGTCAGAACGTTGCTCGTGTTTTTTGCGTTTTGTAACAGAGTCGGCATCGCCGCCTAATGCTTGCAATTCACGGCGATGCTTATGAACGAATGAACAGGTGCATTTACGTGCATATCTCTGTCATGCATTTTTTCTGTCATGTAGTTTTCGAGATATAGCCAAATAGTATAATAAAAAGTAAAAGATCATACAAATTTCTATTATTTAGGAAATCTTTTAAGCGTTAAAAGTAAGGTAATGGTAATAATGAAATTTAGTTAGTTTATGTTCGTGTTTCATTTCTCTTCAAGAGTAAACATTTTACAAAATTTACAATACAAAAAACAAACAGTTTTTTTCGGTTTGTTTTTTAATATATGAAAATTTTAGATTTACGTTATTTACAAGACTTATAAGTTTAAGAAAACGATCATCGATTTTCCTGCTGTCCTTGAAAAAATTTTGTACTACGAAAGTTAATTAATGATATCACAAAAATCGATGCTAATTGTTAAACTTTACTTCGTTTTGCTTGGTGAATGGAAAAATAAGTATTTTTGTTCTCTTACGATGAACTTTTATAACTTTTGGAGGATGGTTTTTATTTATATTTTAAATTTTTTTTAGATGTGTTAGGCTCAAGAAATAAGTAAAAAATTAAATAGAGCAATGATTGTTTGTTTTTCCATTCGCCCAAATAAGCGAGTGCTTGACGATTAACGAAATACCTCAATAAATCTTTACAAATACACAAAGGGACCTACAGTTTTTTGTCGCTACTGAATGAGAAAGTACCATAGTTCTTTTCCACGCAGAACTATTGGGAAAAAATAATTCCACTAGATGTCACAGTTGGCTTTGAACTCATTCCCACGACAGTGGAGTGCACGTTACCAGAACGGCCCGGAATCATATTCTATCGTGCATGCATGGGGAATGTTTATACTATACAGCAACAAAAACAGCTCAGTCAGTTCTATTTATTTATTTGCATATGTAAAAATAAATAAATTTGTTGTAAAAGCTTAACCCTCCTGGCACCCGGTTCTGGCTAGACCTTTTTTGACTTTGTACGTGAATTTAACATATTTCTTTTATAGTTTACGACTTGTGCTTCTAGGTAGCTTCCTAAAATTTAATTTTCTATCTATGCATGAATACAACTATTTTAACAGGATCCTCGAACAGGACGAAGAAAAGGATGTGAAAAGTTGCACTTTTGGTTGTACACCTCGGGTCTGGCTGGAAACATTTGTGATATGATACATTTTGACTATTTTACCTGCCTTTTTTTTCTTTTTCATGGTAAATCTATATTTAGACTATTTAGGCGAGGCCAATTTATATTCGGCTTCTTTATATTATAATGCACATAAAGCTGGCGTCGATTGTATGGATCAAATGGTCACACATTTCACATAAAAACGGCCAATAAGTCGATGGATCTTTGCTTTATTTTGCTACATGTTGGATGTCATGGCATTGGCAGCGTTTTGTATTTACAAGGAAGTCGATGGACTTAGAAAAAGTGATGCTAGGCGCAATTTTTTGACGACTATATCGAATGCATTGGTCATTGCAAACATCGAAAATCGTATGAGTAAGCAAGGCATTATTTCTCAATTTACTACTCGTTTAGCTATGGAATCATTTTTCAACCAAAAAATAAATATCCCTGTGAATATCGTAGTTAATCAATCAACCTGTGCCGATACACTCGCAGCGAAAAGAGACTGTCGTCTTTGTTTACAAGGGGGCGATAAAGTTTGTCGAAAAACTCGTTTTTATTGTACTGCATGCATGAATCCAGTAGTCAACAGCACTCAAAAGTCTCATATACATGTTTTGATTGCCTTCTCCCGAAGCCATAATAAAGATCATTTCATATTTCATCATAAATTTTAGTGCTATCGCATTTTGTTTCTTCAACCTTCTTCGAAATGAGTCAAAATAAAGAAAAAAAAAAACGAACAAAAAAGGTTTTTCTTTGCAAGCCGAAATGTTTCCAGCGAATATTTTTTCTTCTGTAGGTAGCTCAATGCATGCCAAAATTAATGAGAAAGAAGGTAAGATCCGAGGGGTACAACCCCAAGATTTAAAAAGTGGTGTACAACGGAGGGTTAAAAGTTGTTAAATTAAACCCGCTGCCAAATTAGTATGGCCGCCACTGTGCATACTTAACTGTCGCAATTATGCATGCGAAAGCTGAACGTACTATCGGACCAGTATTTAGTTGGTATATCAAACAACCCAAATAAACCTTTCCCTGCCAAATGGCTTTATCGCCCCTCAGCGCCTATGCGACTGTTCGTGCTAGTGCATATATACATACATACATACATATGTACATAGTTAAACATTTGCAAAATTTCGCAAAAATATTACCACGTTTTTTTTTAGTTTTTTTTTTTTTGTTTTTTGTTTTTTCGTCGCTTGAATATGCAAGTACACACGGTCTTTAAGCAAAATTTATGTTTTAAAATTTTTATTTTTTGCATTTGCTTTGATATATGAAGGTACCTACCTACATACATACACAAAACTTTATTTTGTTTTAGTTCGCTCACTTCAAACGTCATTTGCAACGCTAATTTTCCAGTTGAAGTTTTTCGTAAAATCTGTGTCCGCTAGAAAGCCAAAGGAAGCATAGAAAAAAGGAAATAGGAAAAACAGAAAATGAAAATATTTTGACATTAATTTAATGCCAAAGCCAGTTGACTATCACTTTGCTATTGTTATTTGACGAGGCGTTAACATTACGTCGACTCGCACAACAACATGTCTACAACCTCTCAGAGTACGTGCAAGTAGCTACAAATTGAAAAAAATTTAATTTCAATATTAATTAAAAACACGTCCAGCGAGCTTTATCGAAAATGGTTAGCAAAAGCAAACATATTCTATTTAGTAGACCACAAAAGTCAATAACGAAAATGTTCCGCAGATAATTGCGTTTGCCGCTAATTGGAAAAGTTCACAGATTCACAAAATGATTTGACAATTTCGTGAAAATTCCGTGGGCTAAATGCTGAAATAGCAGCAAATTTTAAAAGATTATAATTTTAAATGAATTTAACAGTCACATAGGCACGTGACCAATTACTACAGCAGTGAGGCTGCTGCTTCCTCTAACTATTGACCATGCCAATTTTTAGTTGTCCTGGTCAACGCCTCAGGACTTTTTGCATCCTCCCGAAATACATGTAATACAGAATTACGGTTACGCTTTAAGAGCTTTTTTATAGTCTACCACCTAATTTCTTTCATAGCAAATTGGATATTTAACATTTCGATTCTCACCTCATACCTCCCTGCGGCAACAAACTCTACAATATTATATCAATGGCTGTTATAAAATACTAGTGGACCCTTCCAGCTGAACTTTAAAAGTTTTAATTAATTGAAGCAACTTGTACGGCTATCCTGTCAGGGTTGATCTCCTTCACACAGACACCACACATCAGCAGTTATCAAAGTTAGCCGTAACGCAAACCTTTCATGCCGCCCTTTTGTGAATAATTATTGAAAATTAATGTGACAACCAAAATACATATGTACATATACACCCACCCATGCCCACGCAAACACGCAAGCACATATGTAAATGAATATATGAATTGTGCATAAAAGATTAGTTCCCTGCAGGGAAAACTTCCTGTTGCGCGTAGTGACAACCAGCGTTTCAAATTGCTCTCAGGTTTTCATTACATTCGCCTCGCCTATACTTTGGATGCGAAAACTGAAGCACCGGTGAAAGCAAAGCAATACCAAGAAAAACCCCAGAGCTGTGCTGTCGCTTTGCTGCGAAGGTTGTTACAGCACTCCAGCGATTTAGGAAAAGTCAGAGCTTTGCTTCCGTATTGGCTGTCATAGCTGTTGCCGTAACCACCTTGCCAGTGCACTTCCTAATGGTATTCACGCACCAACCCATTCGGCTACAGAGGCCGCTGATAATGAGCTACACCTTTTTTCTCCTTGTTCACTCTTCTTGGGAGCATAGAGCCTCGTCTCTTCCATCGTACACGGTTCTGTGTTGTTGTTTTTGTACCGTCCCATGAGATGTCGGCATCTGCTAGTTCGCGCAGCATCGACCTTCTTCAAGTGTTTTTTGGTCGACCGCGCCCTCTGCTCCCTTGCGGGTTCCAGTCCAGTGTCATCCTCGTGATGCTCTCTGGTGATTTTCCCAATTTTCCCTATCCAGAGCTCTAAGGATGGGCTCCTCTTTCGTTAATCTCCGCAATACGGAGGCATTTGTTTTATGAAGAATTGTAGCCTCTGTGTGGTGGTGTTAGAGACCAGCCATGTTTCGCTGCCGTACAACAATACGGACTTCACGCATGAGCCGAGTATTCGTAGTTTATTTAGTGCGCCTGGAGATTTCCCAACTCCCCCATACTGTATGCATTCGCCCGAAAGCCGCCCTTGCATTGTTTAGCCTGCAGTTGACATCTTCATCTGCTGTGATGATGTAGCCGAGGTAGCAGAAACTTTCAACGAATTCCACCGGGCATCCGCCAACCAATATCTGTCTTGCGTTATTGTGGTTAATTCTCATGGCCTTGGTCGTAGCAATATTGACCTCTAGTCCGACAGTGCGTGCCAGCGCGACTAGTTTGTCCGCCTTCGCTAGCATGTCAAAGAGTTTGTGAGAGAAGATGTCTGACGAAACTCCATACGACGCCTTTTTTGTGCAGAGTCAGTTGGCTCATGACGTCATCAAGGACGATGGCGAAGAGAAGGGGGACAGTGGACAACCTTGCCTTGCGTCTGCGTTGGTAGTGAATGGATCGCTGATATCGCCTTTGTGAAGCACTGCCAGTTCGGAGTTCTAGTAGAGGGCTTTGATGAGGCGGATTATCTTGGCGGGAACTCTCTTTCTACTCAGTTTATATATACTTTATATCCAGAAAATTATGAACCTTACACAGCACAGCTTAATTTTTGGTGATGTTCAAGAACACTAAAACACAATATTGCACTATGCCAGGCCGTGACCTTGGCACAGAAATGAAATAAACGAACAGATGAGGAGGATAAGCGAAAGCTAGTGGAAAGGAAGGGAATAAACTGTATTTAGAGGATTTATTAGCACTTCATTTTTATTATTATTTTTTTTTTTATATTATTATTTTGGTTGTTATTATTTTATTATACATTTTTTTTTTTTTTATTATTATAATTTAGAAATCAAAATATTCACTGATTGATTCACAAACTAATAACTTGGCATACAAAGGTTTGGTTATTTCCTGTGCTGTCATCACTTCTTCTTTTCAAATTCCCCAAGAACAAAGTAACGGTACTAGGATGCTGTCATGACTATTGTTGCCTTTATGCTGGCAGTTCTTAAAAAGCTATTAGAGACAGATCCCCAAAGAAGGAATATCAGAGTAGAAAAACTTACGCAAATAGTCGCTCTTCTCTCAGCTTTCTACCTTAGCGCCATGTGTTGACTACCTTATTTTTAAATTTTATTTCTTTATTTGGAAGTAAAATAATTATAAATAATTAGTTAGTTGCTTAAGGCACTGGCAACTGTGGCCTTCTCACTAAATATATATTTAAGAAAGAAAATAGTTAGATGAAGGCTCTACCTATATAAGAATAAAAATAAAAACGAGTGTCGAGAGTCGAGTGTAGGGTCTCCTGTATATTAGTTCTGCAATATCTACACCTCTTTCAACAGTACTTCAAAAAACTGTGCTTCAAAATAGCTCATTGCACTTTAGAAAACGTTGATTAAATTTCAGAATAGACAATTGTTTCAGAAATATATTTTAGAATAGATAATTTGTTGCCAAAAGCATTTAATTTAGTTGCCGGTATTTCAGAAAGCATTCAAAATATTTCAGTATTGTAAATTCTGTTCTAGAAATTATCAAAAATCAAATTCAAATTCATTTCAAATCAAATCAAAAATTGATAGTCCATGCAATTTTCGCCAAAAAATATTAAATGTCTTTTTTCAATGCTTTTGATGTGCATACGTTGTGGTTTTCTGTAGTAGTTATTACGTCGTCCGTTAGAAGTACAATTTACTATTGCGACCTGAGGTATTTAATATTTTCCGGAAAAAAAACCGAGGAGTCTGAAGCGTGAACAAATTCATTACTAGTCCCAAACTATCGAAGAAAAAATTTTCTTAATCATCGCCTAATGATTGCTACTGCTAATAATTACTCTAAATTCACTCTTAGCCCCCTGGTTTTGTTTGGTAGTGCATTTCCCTGAAGGGTTGGTTCTACTTGTGCAATAGTTATTGCAGTAGGTTAACGAGTTTCCATTAGCCGGCAGCTATTATTAGCCAAGTTTAGAATAGCTTTTCTATGTAATTAATTGTATAAATATTTATTAAGTTCCTAGTAATCGGTTCATTTACCTTCGTCTAATAACTTATACAAATACGTATAATATAATAATAATATATGTTCGTATATATATGTACTTACACATACATACATATAAATGCATGTAACTTACATATACATAAAGATTATGCGTACATATTCACAAGTCTATTCACCTACTCACACTTGACGTACTCGTACAATAAAAGCAAGTTCTCCCACATTTACTGACTTAAATGGGCTACAAGTAGGTCAATAGGTACACCTGCACTTGAGACGTATGATATTTTAGATTTAATTAATAACAGCTGTCTGTCGTTTTACCTATAACATTTTTTGTTGTAATTTGTATATGGAAACTTCTACTAATTATTGACTTTCGTGCCATTAAAATGTGTAAAACATCGTCAGTGATTTTGTTTTTTTTGTTTTCAGCAAAATATTATACAAACTACGATTGACCCACCACTGCTTTTTCTTAGCGAAACCATCTTGATTTGACTATAAATTTGCTTATGTCGCCTATTTTCTTATCTGCGATTTCTTTAAATTTAGCCACAGAGAATTCCCCCAGCATTCATTGTCGTAGATGCACTCACAAAGCTAGTAAAAGACTTCTTCCTTAGATTCTTCTTGATTACAACTTCTACATCATCTACTGTTGTACGGCCACCCCATATTCATGGCATGGTCTCCCAAAGGCCACTGGCCGGTTAGTGTTGACGTAATTCTGAATATGTCTGCTCGTGGTTTTCTTAACAACTCGTCAGTTCTGGATTTGTTGAAATTGGGCCACGTTTGTTTAGTTACTTTGCAGGTATCCATGTTAGTTCATCTGTTAACGGTCTGTTTCTGAAATAGCGAGAAGATCTTTCTTTTTGCGTACGCCTTTGGGACAGCCTATTTCTATCGCTTCGGATTCGTTATAGGATGCCCCCAGTCTTGTCAGTTCATCATCTACCTCATTTCCTTCTATGTTCTTAAGGTCAGGTACGCAGATGAGAGTGATGTTTGTCGTGCGCGCTAAAGCATTAATTGGTTGTAGGTGATTTTAAAGCTAAAATGGCTGCTTACTACCTACTTACGGTATAATATGGGTCTGTGCTGATTGTTGGGGATGACATATTCACAGCTAGAGAATTCCATTTGAACCTGACCTCACAGTTTCTATGTTACTATTGTTATTGTAGCGGCATAAACAGACCTTGGCCGGATATAAATCCGGGTTGTTCCGGTAACTTAGAACCGACTGCCGTGGGAACGTCTATGTAAAATCTTTGGCTGAGTATGAAAATCCATTTACATACATATTTTTTCCCCGTCATACACCTTTTAAGAAATCGCCAAATAACGATTTTAAATTAAAAAAAGGTAGAATCATAATTTCTAATGCCAGTATCTGAGGAATCCGTCATCCAATCAAAGCAAATGATATATCAGATTTGAAGTAGTAAGAACTTGCATAATTTTTCATCCAAATTAAACATTTGCCAGCTACTAACAAAAATTAATTTTTTTTTTTCAATAATAAAAACAGGAAATATATAAAAAAAAATGCAGGAAATATATAAGGAAACGCTATTCAAAACATTCTTTTTTACCCATTTCTTAGACGTAAAATATATATAAAAAGCCAACGTGCAAGGTCAAAAATCTTCCAGAATCTTCTTCAACACCAGCGTCACTTCATCGGATGTTGTCATCGTCCAAACTTTGCGCCAACGTTAGGACGGGCATGATGAGAGCTTTAATAAATATAAAAATTGTTCGTGAGAAAAGTTACAAAGTAA
>JAYXIM010012540.1:0-38074 GCA_037575425.1 Anastrepha fraterculus | reverse complement strand
AGCCTAAACAGGTGGCGCAAAATTAATAGCCCTATCGAAAGATATATACATTTTGCAAATGGTGTCGTACATCAATCATATTTGACGCTTGTGAACTAGACATCTGCAACATACAAACAGACAAGCAATGGAGTGCGTAAAGGTCAAAATAAAGATTTCTATCACTCAAAATTCTTTTTTTGGTTTTATTTCGTAAAAAAGTTATTGAAGCACAAAATTGGATGATTAATTTTGCGCCACCTTATATAGCTTATTATGGAATATTCAGTTTGTTAGTAAGCCCTAGACTCATCGATGTGGGGCTTGTCACTCATCTTATTGAATGCTGGTATATTTGCCAAGTCAGTGGGTATTGTCTATAATGCCAACTCCAGAAGCTCGAATGCTAAAAATAAGCATTAAATAATTAGCTCAAATCTCCACAGAGTGGCAATGTGACTTAAGCTGCAATTAGTGGTGCCGCGCCGTACCACCGTAACCGTAGCAATCAGCTGTTCTGATCAAATATATGGTCATCAGTGTAAACGATTGTAGGCGCCGCACCATAACACCATAGCCATAACCATAGCCGCATATGTATGTCTATTGAATTTCGATTTTTCCCCGGAACTGTAAGCAACTGTGAAATAAAGGGTTTTCCAATAACAGATGTTACAGGTGAATGGATTGCGTTATCGAGCGATAATTAACGATTTTTTATAGCCGGAATTGGATGGTATTGAACTGGACAACGTTTATTTTCAACAGGACGGCGCTACATGCCTTACAAGCAACGAAACTATTGATCTTTTACTGGAAAAGTTTCTGGACCGTGTTATCGCTCGAACAGGTGATCACAATTGGCCACTGAGATCTTGTGATTTAACATCTTGTGACTTTTTTCTTTGGGGCCACGGCAATGAGAAGGCCTACGCCAACAGCCCAGGGTCGTTTCAAGACCTCAAAGATGGAATTCGTGAGGCTATCGAGGACATAGGGCAGCCACTTTGCAATTCGGCTATGGAAAATTTCATGAAAAGTATATTGTCCTGTAAGCGTGGTCGTGGTGGTCATTTGCCTGATGTTAGTTTCCACTATTTATTACTTTATAATGAAATAAACATCCGATCATTTATATTAAAACCTTAAAACACCTCTTATAAAAAACCTTTTACTTTACATTTCTTTTGATATTTGCGATAAAAATTTGAATATTAGAAATGACCGACGAAAAGTGGAACGTTATGCGTGTTTTTATCCTAAAATACAAATATTGCCCTTAATTCTAATTCAATGTCAGCTGTTTATGGTTACGGCATGGCTAATCAACAAATGCTATAATGTTGCGGCAATGGTCAAGGTTACGGCTATGGCGTTATGGCTTCGGCACCACTCAATGCAGCTTTATTTTTTTCACTGTGCTCTGATAATAGCACAGCGATAATTGACAATTTATTTATTTATACATTTTTTTTTTTAATTTTTTTTTATAAAAATATAGGTAATATAATAACTAAGACGAATTTATTAAAGATGGTGTTGGTAAATCAGCTGATTTGTGTTTTTTCTTTCGCTATGTCCATGTGGCTGTCAGCCCAGAATAAAACAAGGCGAATTAATTTTTTGCCGTGACAACCAAACATACAAAACATTGTTGTTGGTCTAGTGCCACCACCTTCAATAAATGCGCCTTGATAATAACAAAAACCATATACATAGCTGAAAGTTTCAGACTTTGCACAAAATTAAAAAAAAATTTAACAGTAAATTCAACCAATTCTCATCAAAATTCAAACTTTTTAATCAGATCTTTTAGAAAACTTTTGAAATTTGTTTCTTTTGTTTTTGTTTTGCTATTGCGCGATCTCTTCTATATAAAAAAGAATTCAAGCATTCATTCGTTAATCCGCTTAGTTTACTCGTATTTTAACTGCCACAAAAACGGAATAGTTCCGTGATAGAAAATAGTTTGATTCAAGTTCAGCATTTAGAAAATTTAGTAATATTAAAATATTTAGAAATATTATATATGTAAATATATATATATATATAATATTAGGCCGGGTCGATTTGTGGGGAGGCAAAAAAATCGCCCATTGCTCTGTGAAAATCATATTCTAGGGATCAAAATAAGAAACTTTGCCGAAGGAACCATACCTCTAAAACGAATTCTGATGTCCCCCAATCTGGGTCGAACTTTTTAGTTTCTTTTCTATAACTCACTTAAATTAATTTTTTCATTTACATATGTTCTGACTAAATAAATTTCTTAAGCAGCTGATAGCCTCTGATGCTAGCGCTGCATTTTTTTTAGGTTGTACGTATGTAAATTTACATTGCATAAGCTTATATAAATAAATAAAAATAAATAAATTTCTTAAGAGAAAAAATAGATATTATAAATAAATAATGCATATTATTATAAATAATTAAAAATTAAGAAAAAACATAGCCATTTAGCTGATTTTTTCATGTAAAGGCCAAAAATGGTGATATTTTGAAATTGGGGAACATCAGAATTCGTTTTAGAGGTATGGTTCCTTCGGCAAAGTTTCTTATTTTGATCCCTAGAGTACGATTTTCACAGAGCAATGAGCGATTTTTAAATCGACCCGCCCTAATATATATATATATATATAGAAATATTAGTATATTTTAATCTAAAACATATACGGAATGATATTTTGTTCCTTTCTGCGTATATTTTTGAGTTTCTTTTTTAATAAATGCAAGCTCGCTCTATGGCCGATCATCTAGTAAACGGCAATCAGTATTTTACTTGGTCGCAATTTTTTGTATATGTATTCCTAATTTTAGAGATCCATCGTGCTGCTCATAATTGTTGTAAAAGCTACAAAATAATTAAAATATTAAAAACGCGCAAATAAAAAAAAATTAAAAACGCTTAACAAGCTAAAGCGTGCAAAATTTGCATAACTCAAAAAAATAATGGCTTATCCAGCTTATCACAAGCAATAATTGAATTTTGTAAATAATATTTGTGTTCTTACAGAGTGTGGTAGTTTAGACAAAGATCATTGTTTAAAAAATACAAATAAAAATGAAGTCAATTCTTTATGTCATCGATTTCCATTGGTAAGCAGAAGGTTTTTTTGTTGAGTTGGAGCATTCCCTACACTATTATCTAAACGGCGTGTATGCCTATACAAATTTTAAAAATTTTCTGTGAAAGCCAAATTTTAAAGCAAAATTGCCAGTACTTTTCAAAGAATTTATTTACATTTTTTTCTTTGTCTGTATAATTTTTTACTACATCTATTCTTATCTTCTTTTTCATTCTTTTTTCGCTAGTCAATTCTCAAAAACTGATACAAATTTTAACTGCTAAGCTTATATTAGTAAACTGCTACATACATAGAGTTCAAAGAAAATTGAATTTTAGTGCATATTTAAATGAAATGAATCAAAAATAGTGTTTTAAATCAACTTTTGACATATGAAATTCTGCAACACCATCTAAAACCACAAATAATCCTACTATGTACTACTACTACTACTACAACTACCACTACTGTGTACTACTTCTACTGTGTACTACTACTATCAATAAAACCACAACCACAACCGCCACGACCATCAACCACCACCACCTCCATCCTATCGCTCTACGACTTGAACTTCAACTGCAACTTGAATTTCTTCCTGACTATGACCGCGCTTGTGCACACAAACACACACGTACACGCCTTCACCACCACAAGTACCACCAACCGTACCTCAAGCCCAAGCTCAGCTTCAGCCTCAACTTCAAAGTCTGCTCTGCCAAGCTTTGTATAAGCTTAACGTTGTTTACCAATCGTTTCAAAGTCGTTCGGTCGTACGTACAGTTTCCGTCCAATTCTTCTATCACCACTACCACTACTACTCTGTTGTAATATTCATTGGAGGTGAGTTTTACGTTTGTTACGTTCGATTTTCTTTTCGCCACGATTTTTTTTTATTAATAAATCTAATTAATATGTAATCGACTTTCATGATATCAAAAGCAAATAATTTTGTTAACTCATTTTTTGTTTGCTCCATATATTGTCATTGTTTTGCTAGAATCGTCTTGGATCACAACAAAAACAAAAAGCCGAAATTCATTTACACTCGTTTCTCTATAACTCTATCTCTTTTGTCTATATCTTCCGTATTCTGTCCGTTCATCGTTTTATTGCAATCATTGGAAATGACCACGCTAATTTAATTAATTTTTTCATTTGTTATTACTTGGTTTTTCAATATCACGCATATCAGTTTTACATATTAAAATTCGAAGAATTCAATTTCTGGGCGGTGCTCTCGTAGATTGTAGCTAAAAACTGAAACGAAACGAAAACTAATGAAAAACTAATGCTTGTCTTATATAACTACGGTATACGTGAATTGTAAAGTACAGTCATTTCACTTGGATTGAAAATTATTTTGAGGTCTTTAAATAAATTGTAAATCTTTATCTATGCTTTAGGTATAAGTGCGTCTGATGTTCCACTACGAAAAATTTTTGAACTCTCAAACCGTCTCAAATGGTTATTTTTTTATCAGCGATTAACCGCGCGTGTTCACGCATATCCAACTTATTTTTACTCAAATATTTGTGTATCGCCTTTCACTTTGCCTTAAACTCGCCTACAAAAATTTTCTTCTGACATACTTCCCTTTTGAATATATTTCATAAATTTTTGATACAAATGAAAAAATTGCCGAAAAGTCTCTAAAACAAGTTGAAAGATCCCAGTAAATTAGCAGCAGCTTGCATATATTTGCATTATGCAGCGTCCAAGTGATGGATATCGACACACAACCGGCGCTGATGCCTACGACGAGCGAATCCTGAAAACCTTTGATGAAAACGGCCTACCATCAGAACACAAACCTTTAACCTCGGATAATCTAAATTTACAATTGAAAAATGCCAAATCATATCTAAAAAAGCCCAATAATGACTCAAACGATGCGCGTCACAGTTACGTGCCGCTATTTGATGAGCGACTTAAAGCGCGCTTGCAACCGGATAATCGCCATGTGAACTCTGATCTAAACACATTAGTGAGCAGCATGATAAATAGCAATCCTCGTTACAAGTGTAGCACCTTCGAGGTGAACAATCGAAATGACAGTGACTTAACCAACTGCAAAAGCACCGTTACTTTGACGTCGAAGGACACAGCTTTAACAAATGGTAGTAAACACTGGAAGAATTTGTCAAAACGTGTGTCGATGCATGCAACCCGACCATCAATGGCTACACAGGACGAAAGCGATAGCAATGACACGGACACAATGAATTCGGAACGCAACCCGAGTATACACTACAAAGTTTCACCACGCACTGATTCCACTTCGAAAGCATCGTCGCGTTCATTTAACGAGGAGGTGTATAACGAATCAATGTCATCGGTATTCAGTATGTTGGGGAAGAAGACATCTACAACGCTATTAGATAGTAAGGCGAGCGATCAAGCTAAAAATATAAACGAATCTCGTTGTAGGCGTACACCTTCGAGAGGTAGTTGGCCACAAGAGTCTGAAATTAACTTGATCATGCTTGGAGGACTAATGATCGGCTTATTTATCTCGAAGATACTGCAATATCTGCAAACGTACTTTGGTTGGTTCCAGGTGCAGGTGTTGCATGTTCGGAACATGTTTCTAGGTCATAACGGTAGTATATGGGAATTCTGCAATTTCGATGACACGTCACGTTATGGTCTGCGTACTAAACTGTTACTGCTGCCAGTGGTGGGCACCTGTACACTCCTTTACGCTCTGAGTTCCGTATTCTACAACATCATACGCTGTTTGCGCGCACAGGCGCCGAATAGCATAATCGTGTTCATACAAAAGCTATATTTGGATGCTTGAGCTGGGCAAAATAACTGAAGAAATATGATCATATTGCATACACATATGTTCTTGTACTGGAAAATTTCCCATAGTTTATTTTTTTTTTTTGTTTTGTTTGAAATACAATAAATTAGAAAATATTTTTAATGCATTAAAATGTTCGATTTATTCCGGTACGGTGAGCTGGCATTGAGCTCTAGTGGTACTTCTGAGTATGCACTCACAGTTGTTGTACAATTCCTCAATCAAGACACTTGTGTCTATATTCGTACATTTTATTCAACGTCGTTAATCCTTCAACGAGTAGAGGTAACCAATCAGGATGAGACTTTTAGGCTACGACCAAAAAAGTACGAGATTTTTGGATCACTCCAATCTTCGATTTTTAGGTTTGCCCAAACCGCTATTAATTCGTACTGGTACGAGTTCTTCTCCCCGTTGCAAAATTATAAACCCACCATTATTTTTTTAATAAAAATATAGTTCATACTACAACAAAAACCATATAACGCAAAGCTTTAAACCTTTTGCAAAATTTTTGAAAATATCATCGAAACTTTCAACTTTTTAACCAAAATTTTTAGAATGTTTCTGGGTATGCAGTTTAACATCCCATTGAATTTAGTCAAGGTGAATCTATTAAAGGTGGTATCGGTAAATCAGCTAATTTTTTTTTTCTTTCATGTGGCTGTCAGAACAGAATGAAACTAGGCGAATTCATTGTCAATACTTTCTCGAGCATGCACTTTGTATGGAGGAAAGGGCGTAACACCTTACGTGAAGTGTAAGTTGGAAGCCGCTCGAAACTAACTCATTGATTTTTGACAACTTTTTCGCAAACGCTCTTAAGGGGGGAGCCTGGTTTATGAGGTCTAAAAATTGCATGCCAAAGTTTTTTCTATCTTTTAATGAACATTTAAAAAGTATAAACAATTTTTGTACTAATTAAAATAAGTTGAAAAAAATGTTTAACATAAAAATTAGTAGAGCGCTGCAACGCTGGAGTTTCCAATTGGCGTACAAGATACAGCTCGTAATTATTATCTAAAGCAAAAAAATCAAATGGATTTCTAATTATCATGATTTTTTATTCTAGATGAACTAAGAAAACTGAGAGAAATTCCAAAATTTCAACTTTTTGGAGGTTATAAAGAAAAAAATGCCTTTCTATAAAAAAAAAATTCACTTCAACTTGGTATAAAAATCTTGAAAATTTTTTTTTTATCTATTTTGTTAGTTAAAATAGAAGAGAATTTAATACTGAAGGGAACAAGCTATGATTAATTTCAAAAGGTTCATTAGTTTTTTTTTCATTCATGTACGCCAATTCAAAGAAATTATAAAAATGAAAAGTCGAGAAAAGAAAATAAAGTTTGTACTATAGCTGTCCGGTCACAGCGTAACTACCTAACGCTCGCCTACCTTTGGCTTTGTATCTACGGAAATATTGAGAATTAGGCTCTGTAACTTATTCTGAAATATATTAGGAATCGCTTAAAACGAAAAACAAAAAAAATTGAATTTTGACCTTATAAACCAGGCTCCCCCTTTAAGAATTTTCTTCCATATACAAGACTTTCGAATATGTGCTTTTCCTCATTTGTTGGTTGTTTGGCTGAGCTCCTCGTCCAATTTGTGGAGGAGGGCCTACAGTTAGTACCGCTCCAGAAATACGCTCGAAAATTTGATATTGCCTGCCGCGCGGCGACAGCTATTAGAAAAAACCTTTTCTATAATTTCGATGTTTCTTGCTTCCAGCGGGCTTTGAACCCGGGCACTACCGAATAGAGATCATCCACCAACCCAATCGGCTACGTCGGTGTGATTATTTTAATCTTAGTAAATAAGAGAGAATAAGAAGTTGCGGAGGTTAAAGTGCAGACGCTAAGCATTTAATTTTTTGTAAGAAGCAACTTTCCAGCTCTGCGCTCAAAAGGTCCACCGATAACCTCCCCAACGTTTGGATGCAAAGTGAAAAAGTCAGATTGTTCAATATCTTTGTAGCAGAGAAACTTGTTTTTCACGAATTGCAATTTATATTGAGAGCTCATAGAATCCTAGTATTGCCCCGTCAAACTTGACACCTGTCACTCAGAATCTGAAGTTTTGTAACATTTCTTCATATTTGAAAACATGAATGCTAGCTGGAGGCCAAGTGTGGAGGCTATGGTGGATGAAAGAGCGATTCGTGGCATAATTCGTACAATTCTGATATGGAAGAGAATTTTTTTTTTGTGAAAAGCTATTCATTTTGTTTCTAATAGCGCTGTATAAAATGCGCCAATGCTCATTTACCCTATTCAAAATAGTTGATGAGAATGACGTAAAGCCGCCAAAAAATTGTTTCATCCGCGGTTACGAAACGAAGCGAAAGCTTGTTCGGATTGCGAATTCTGTATAAACGGATGCCACTGATCCATGTCATAAGCCTGTAAATTCTTTTTCAAGCTAACGTATCTTCACTCCCCGAAGGTTTTTCCCTGAGTTGTATCGACCATTCCGCTTGTGTTGACCTCGATTGGGAAACAAGGAATGTTGAACGCCACTGGCACTGCTATGACTGCGCTGGTATGGAGTAAGCCTGTGTTGTTGTTGTCGTTGTTGTAGCAGCATAAAACATTCCCTATAATTTCTTTGAGGAATGCTACTGAAGTGACAGCCCTTGGCCGAATTTACAGTTTGTCTAATGGAAGTGTGACCGCCATAACTTGGAAATTACATAGTTGACCAATATGATTCTATTAAACTGCATTGGATGGGCTTATAATATAATATTATTATACGTAATATACATTTAATAAAATGTATAGTCATCACCATAAGCTTTAATGGCTTCACATCTTAGAGTTATACAATACTTTATGTTTTCCTTTGAGCTTTTGCTTATCTATTGCCCAAACATTTTCAATAGAGTTGACATCAGGCGACTGTGAAGGACAATCTAACATTTCGATCCCATTTTTCCGGTTCCATTCTACACATCTTCGGTTTCGATGCTTAGGTTCGTTGTCTTCTTGTAAAATCCAAGGTTGGCTAGTTCTTCCAAACATCTTCGTAACTAACGGTAATAATGTTTTTTGGCAAATTAAATCCCTTACCCGGACGTTTAACAGTTTGTTGAAGCTGTCAGCAGCACACCAGGACTGACGTATGCAACTATTCGCCCAAAAGGAAGACGCATTCATGAATATTACTTACTTACTGTTATCAACACTTACTTTCTTCTCCCAATAGAGCATAGAGCCTCGACAATCCCCCTAAACCTAACTCCGTTGTTTGCTTCTCTGCATATTGTCATTCTATTCGCTACCAACAGTTATTCGCCAGGTTTTAGCAGGGCCACATGGCCGACGGGATCCTTGCGGGTTGCACCTTAGAGCTTGTTTCGCAATACAGTTGTTCCCCTTCGCACCAAACGGTTTTTGTTTTTAATGGATGCAATGGCTGTTCTTGAATGGCTTCGGGTTGCTCTTCAGCCAAAATACGGCAATTTTTCCTATTGGCGTAGCCATTAATCCAAAAAGGGGGCTTATCGCGATGAACACTTTTCACAGAGCGTCGATTTTCGTAATACAGTTGTACGATTTCTAGACTCTGTTGAGGCGTAACTCTTTCCATGATGAAATGTCAATGAATACTGAAAACAATTATGTATTTAGTTTGACATTACTCACGCGTCATCTGTCAAAAAAGGTACCTCCTGTTGGAAAAGGTACCTCTGTTGGAAAAGGTACCTCCAATCATCAGATCACCAGATCGCAGTGCTAAATCCTCTGCCTCATAATATATTAATTGTAATAATAAATTTAAATTTGAAATTTGCTTGGCAAGCAAAATGTTGTATTTGAGGTGGCTATGCAATCTGTACCAACTTTCAGAGGCAGGATTGTCCCACTCTCCTACAGAGAAATATTTAAAAAGTAATAAAGACATCTTTAATACTTTTTTTGTTCTCTATTCTTCAACTCGTATGAAGAAATTACTATGCACGCTTTTCGGGCGACTTCTCCGAGAAATCACGCATGTTTAGAGTTTCGTGATAAGAAGTAGTGTCTTTCATTCGTTGCGTGATACTTCAGAATTAAAAAAATCATCTTCATTTACTTATGCTGCTAGCACGTAAAATGTATAATTAAATGTAAATATGTACGTATCAACACGCGCGCATTGTGATTGCTCGTAAAATAAGGCATTTGAAAGAACTAATAATTTATTAATTACCGTAATTTGGCGCGAACTCATTGCGATAATTTGATTCAGTAATTTCAGCACATTTACAGTAATTAATTATAACATCTTCTCTGCTCTATGTATGTGTGTATAACTGTTATGTGCGTGTCGTATTAATTTCATAACCATTTTTGTATTTAGTTTATTATTAAAATCAATAATCAAAGTTTGTAAGTTTTGTGGGACACACGAAAAACAAAAACGTATTTCTTCACTTGATTTATTACATTTCATCTCAAAATTTTTTCATACTCGTACATATCTACATATTTATCTATAATAATTTATTCTCAACTAATTATTTGTTGCTAATGCATACGAATTGTCGTGAATTTAATGCTTGTTGTTGTAAATCATGGCTATTCAAAAAATTTGCAGCTTGGAAAAAATTGATTAATATTAAACTTCAAATTTTTTCCGCTTCACTTCAACTACTTTTTCTACTAAGGTCCAATCCTGGTACGCCCACCCAACCAAGACGACCCGATTTTATTGGTCTAAATACGCAACAACCGCAACAGCCGTCACAGACTTATTATGATTATACGGCTGGCTTGCCGCCCCAACATCCACAACCGCCTACCATTCAGCAACAGCAAATTATGTTGCAACAACAACAACAACGTGCCATGATGCAACAACAGCAGCAGCAACATCAACAACAACAGCAACAAGGTGAGAAACAGAATGATCGAAAATATAGTAAACGATCGTCAAATGAAAACAAAAGGAAACGCAAAAAATTGCTATCCATAGCCAACGTATTTAAGAGCTCAAAATCTAAGTCTAAGCCATCGAAAAGTCAGAAAAGGCGAAGCGCCAATTAGTCAGTCCATATAAAGCAAAATCAATATGCAATATATTTAGCTACTAAGTCAGTTTTAACCGTATGTATTGCATATTTTCGTACTTGTTATTTAATTGTTTCTTTTCATAAAAAAATGTTTTTCTAAATTAATTTTTTTTATTGGATTTTTGTTACAATTTTTTTATTTTTTTTTTATTATAATTTTTTTTTTCATTAAAAAATTTTTTTTTTTATAACAATTTTTGTATTTTTTTTATTATAATTTTTCTTATAAATTTTTTTATTTTCATTTAATTTCTTTAATTTATTTTTTAATTATTTTAATTTAATTTTTTATTTATTTTAATTTTATTTTATAAAATATAATTTTATTTAATTTAATTTTACTATTTAATTTTATTCATTTAACTTTTTTTATTTCATTTTCATTAAAATTTTTTGTTGCGTAGAGAAGAACCAAAGGAGTGAGAATAGTGAGGTTGGAAATACAAGGTGGCGCAAAATTATTCAACCAATCTTGTTTTTAAACAATGTTTTTTATTGAGCGATGAAAATCTTTATTTTTACCTTTACGTGTTCTATTGCTCGCCTGGTTGTATACTGCAGCTGTCTAGTTCAATATGATTAAATTATAGTTAAATATGTATATGTATGCAAAAATTAGAAATCTTCCGTTAGAGTGAAATTCATGTCACCTTTTAAACCAGGCTTACCCTAAATTAAATGATTTTTTTGCTCCTCCTCTCCTCCCTTCTTTTTACGCTCAAACAAATACAATGCATGGCAATCATTTTTTTTTTTCGAACTTTGCTTAAAGCGAACGGAATTCGTTTGATCCCTTGAAATAAAATTTAAACGGAAATATGGTTGTTGTTGCATAATGAGCTAAACTTTTGTAAAGAATTATTAGAATTAATAGAAAGAGCCAAATTTACTCAAAATGTCGCACACCTATTTTATTGGCCATTAGGGTATCTCTTACAATAAAAAAATATATGATATAATACAGGGTTTGATTGAAATGTAATGAGCCTTCCCGCGCGGAGAGTCTGCCAAGCGATCAACCGAATCGGCTGGCGGGGGAAAATGATCGTTGGATCTTCCCCTTCCACTAGAAACCGGTCCCAGATCGCTGGCAACAGCGGTGCAGTCAACATCGCTCCGCGCGTGAAAGCTGTTTTGAAAGTGTGTTAGGATTTTGCAGTGGCGAAAATGAAGCGATCGTTGGAGGCGTTCGACTCTCGAGGCATCGTCCACAAGGAGTTTGTACCTCCAAGAAGCACTCTAAACGCGGCATTTTACAAAGAAGTGTTCCTTCGGCTGAAAAACCGCCTCGCCCGGGTTCGGCTCGACCTCGTCAATAATTAGACCCTTCATCACGACAATGCGCCGGCGCACATCGCCCTCGTCTACACCTCTGCATTGGCCAAGATGGGGGTTCCGGTGCTTCCCCACCCTCCCTACAGCCCAGACCTGTCGCCTCCGGACTTCTTGTTGTTCCCGCGCCTGAAAAGAAAGCTGAAGGGGAGGCGTTTCGACTCCATCGAGGCGATCCAAAAAACTGTGACAGCCGAATTGAACGCGATTCCGGCGGATGAATTTAAAAAATGTTTCCTGCAGTGGAAGGACCGCTACCAGCGGTGTATTGACGCTCAAAGGTCCTATTTTGAAGAATATTAGTTGTATAAGCCAAAAGGTTTAATAAAACTGCTTAAAAAAATAAGGCTCATTACTTTTCAATCAAACACTGTAATATACCTATGTACAAGAGAAAGTTTTTTATTTATTCATTTATTCATATATAAATTTAGTGTACGAAAATAAAAGTTTCATACAATAAAATTTTTACGATTTGAACATTGCCTTCTGTTAAAACCTAACCTTCTGTATTAAAAATAATAAATAATGGTAACTTTGCGTACAGAACTTTGAAATACAGAATTTTAGAGTACTTGTTTTTTGTTGCGATGCCTTCACACTTACAGCGACCGTCGGCTGCTGCGTCGAAAGGTGTGCCACTAAAGCAATCCCTCCTCTTCCTTTCCTGGATGTTCCCTCTGTCGCAGAACTACGATAGCATTTCATCGCGCAGACAAAGGAGATCCAAGTATGCGTTCTCATAAAGACTGCCTCTTCTACTTTCTCTGCGTCCAGGATCGCCAGTTTTGGAGCCAGCATCATGCTATCGGCACAACTTCTAATTAGATGGGTAGGTTAAGGTTAGCATATCGGTTAAGCATCTCTGTCCGTGTCAAGTTTTTTGGCGCACGGGACTCGCTCTATGTACGTGCCAATAAATTGCCAATTATCTACACTTTCTACCGATGATGTTGTCTGTTCTTAAAGGACCTAGCTTGCATTCGACAGATTCGCCATCTAATTTCCATCTCTCACATTTGAAGAATGTGTGAACTGCATGTCCGTGGATATGCATTCAGTGGTTCTCGCTTTCTCTATATTGTTTAGACATTTGCGATAATACCCATGTCCAGATAGCATCTGAGTAATATAGAAGTTCACCTCTCCGAACTGCCTGTTATACCATTTATCTATGTTTGCTATAAGTCTCGGCGTGCATTTGGTTTTCGACTCTGACTCCCAGCGCTCTTCCCATATTGATAGTGTGTGTGCTCTAATTTGGATTTTTGCTCTATTAGTACGGGCGCATGCATTGTCCACTATGGCGATTGTGGTGGTTTGAACCCCAGCACCATCTCCTTGCTTTCGTGCATGCTCTGGTGGTAAAGTCAACTACATATGTCAATATGTATGCTAATACTCGACTTACGAAATTAATGCGGTACGAATTTTATTGTCTGTTCGTGTTTAGTCCGAGAACGAAACGAAAACATTTTTAGCTGAATATCGGCGGTATTTGTTCTTCATCTTCAAATAAATGTTTCTCTTGCTTTGGTCGCACTAAACAGTACCATGAATGTTGCTTTCATGTCTTAAGTTTATTGCGAACGTTTGTTGTTAGATTTTCTTCTCTGCCCTTTCAAAAATACGGTGGTACAGTCTGTTACATAAGAGCGTGATCACTGTTCCACGTAGATAAAAAATCAGAGCGTCCTGTTTCTTTTTCTATGACATAGAGGGCACCACAGTCCTTCATGCTTTTTGTAAAAAGTCAGCTGGCTGACAAATTTAGTTTTCAATTGAGTGGTAATTATCAATAAATTTGCGAATTTTCGAAAAATCAATTGTTATTATTTAACAGTGACCACGCTCTTATGTAACAGACTGTAAAACCTTTCCACTCTCATATTGTTTCCTCATATTTTTTCTTGGCGAAGGTTTCTTGGCCTTCCTTTTGTCTGCGCATCACCGACCAGACTCTATTTGCGGCCTTAAGGGGTAACACCACTGTACACGTGTAAAATAAACACGATTTTTAAAGAATTTTTTTGTATACAAGGAAAGGGAAAACAATCACTCTGATTTGAGAAGTTATCCCTAGGCTCTTCTCTTAAGAAGGTTATTATACAGATGTAGTGAAAAACCTGATTAAAAATATTTAAAATTGTTTGAGTTATGCTGCGTGCCAATTTCAGAAAACGTGTTTTGAGAAAAACGCGTTTAAAGTTTGGAAATTTGGAGAAGTCGTTAGGTAGCAGTCACTAACGCTTGGTTAAAAGCTTAAAATATTTATGAAATAAACTTCGGTAACGTATAAAACTTTTTGTTCTGTATTTTAAAAGGTTCAAAGAATTTTTTAAGCTTATAAAAAAAAAAAAAAAATTTTTTGAAATTTCTACAGTGGTGTTACCCCTTAAGCACTCTCATCATCTGCGTAGGGCGGTAATGTCCAACTGCTGTAAACTACAATATTACAAACATTATCATGGCTTATTTTGCCTCCTGCAATTCTCACTTCTTTATTCTTGCGTTAAAAAATTTATTTATCTTAGTTCTCAAATTCATTTATTTAAATTCTCGCACTTTTGTGACATTGTATTGATATTTTGTTCTCGCTCATTTCTTATTCACAGTTCCGCTAACACATCACCAGCAACAGGTGCTGGCCTCACAGGCCTACGGCGGTAGCCCCCAACGCCGCTTTCTCTCCGAAGGTGAGCTAGTACGGCAAGGCGCCAGTGAGCTATCGTATGCGCGCTCCAACAACACAGTGGACAATATACGCGAATTAGCGGGCAGTCCACAACGCGGTGTCTATATGTGGAAGGATACTTCGCCCGGCTTCAGTAGCAGCAGCGGAAGTGCTAGCGGTGGTGGTGTCGGCGGCGGCGTTGGCATGCCACCCGCTTCTATGGGCATTGGTAGCAGTGCCGGCGGCACAATGGGCAACAACATACATCACGCACAGTATATCACAGTAGTGGGCAGCGGTCAGCCACATCCATTGATAATGACTCATTCGCGCATGCATCAGCCAGGCGAGTATGCGTCGCCATCACAGCAACAACAACAACAATATCGATCCAATCCGACCAGCCCTACGACGATGCCACCTACCTCGTCGACATCCGCTCCAACCTATATGATGCGTTACGGTGTTGGTAATCCCGTTGCTTCACAGCCAAACAATTATGTGCATACATCACAATCGATCGCAAATACGAACTCCAGCGGCTATCAGCCACAATTGCGCGGTGGAGTTGCCGTTTTTCCACCAAATCCTAGTGGGCCTAACATTGGCGGTGGCGTCGTCGCCCAACTACAAACACAACCATCGCCTCAAGTGAAACGAAAACAAACACCAACGCGTCCCATGTCGTTTGTGCGCGCGCTCGAAATGACCGACTCAATGGAGATGCAATCGCTGGAACAGCAGCAACAGCAAGGCCGTGGTGGCAATATGGCACCATCAGCCGTTGGCGGTCCAGGCACACAACATTTGGTGGGTGGCGCACGTACGACCACACCCACACCCGAGCGTGCCAGCGTTTACGACATGAACTATGAAATCTCTGTATAACCCGTGGTTGTACCGGTTGTCGTGCCACCCGCCTCAGTGACCATTTCTGCAACAGCTGCAGCGTATGCGCGCAAAAAGGGCGCAAGCGTTGTGGCGAGCGCGGCCGAGCCATCGGCATACGCATCAGTGCCAGTTATGGCGGCGAATACGCCCAATAGGCGCAAGTTCTCCACCTTCTTCTAGAGGAGAGGTGGTGCGCGCGCCTTTTCTGACGGCTATTGCCAGCCGCCCAACATAATATTTAGAAATGAAAGAGACAATTTTGATTTTCTTTTTTTTCTACGTTTTACTACGTATATACGAAACCATTTTTTTTTTAATACCGAGTCATCGTTTATGTACTATATTCACTAAACACTCTACGCTACCAAATGCAACTATCCGTATCGCCAAATGTAAATAAGTATACAACCTAAGATACACCTCCTACGAATACTGCATATACATACATACTTTATAATAATATGTAGTTGTAAAAAAAAACAAAAACAAAATATCTATTTAATCTTTATTTACGCCACATCAATTAGTTTTCAATTGAATATTATCATTCGCCGTTTAATTGTAAAAGTTTTTAATATGTATGAATTGTTAAACTGCTTTTATAAATATTTATTATTCGAGTCTACGAGTGAATGTATTCAGACATATACGAGTGTCCATGTAACATTAAATATAGTTTAATCAATTGGTCTAATCACAAAAAGTATCAACTAAACGAAACAAAATTTTGCTATGTACATAGATGTGTATGTTTGAATAAGTGCAGCGGCAACTGCAAATATGATATGTGTGAAATATATGTACTACCTGTATAATAAGTATAGCTGCTGCATATACCAATGCAATTGACAGCATGCGACACGCAGAAGGGGCACGGTGTGTGAACCACTTTCTCAGTGAGAGTTAGGTGCATATTTTCAGTGTTTTTTTCAGGGTGAGTGCTCTAACTGAGTTTGACGCTACAAAATTGAGCTTTAAAACTTCCACTGTGTTGTGTTAAGCTTGCACTGAAAAACTGCCTGTTAGTGGTGAAATTTGTTTTTGATAAAACGATTAATTTTAAATGTTTGATCTTTGATTGATTTGGTTTTGAGCTGGCGCAATGAAATACCACCATAGTCGTTTAATTTGCCATGTGGGTTATACATTTGCTATTCAGCGTGCAATTCTACAAGTAAAAAAGAGAAAAGAATGCTTGAGCTTACTTCTCGTATTCGGAAGCATTGCAGACAAAGTGGTGTGGTGAAAACTGCATGAAAATTTGCTAATTTTTTAACTCTTTCTAATAGTAGCAAAAAACAAAACGTAGTAGCAAAAAACAAAGCGTAGTAGCCAAATTCTACGTAATTTATCACCTCTTATTAAGAAGAATTTTATTTTTTTTTATTGTAGCAGTGCAAAACATTACGCATACATTTTTTGAATTTGCTGCTGAATTAATTACATCTTCATCTAAGATTGTGTGTGCATCACACGCGTGTGTGTCGCGTATGCACGTGAAATAGCGTTTCGAATTATAAACCAAGTTTACGTTTAGCTTGAGAAATGCAGTTTTAACCTATTAAAGATGCGCTCTAAAATTAAGATTTCATATCAAATTTTAATAAACAAGCTTTTTTTTTGTAAATTTCAAGCTTTTGCGTCATTTGACGGAACAATCGCGAACAAAAACTATCTCTTATCACCAAGAGCGGAATAGTCCGCGCGAAAAAAAACCAACTGTTATCACCGCAAGCAATTTTTTATTTGTTAAAGTTTGAGGAAAATAAATAATTTGGTACTCCCTGTAACATTCTTTTTCATTAGAACAAACAATTAAAGTATTGCCGTCACAAGGTCTTACTCTTTGAACATAAGCAAACTATTAAGGCAAGTTATTTCCAAATACAAAAAAAGTATTATGGACGCAAGATATTTTGAGTACATTGCGCATTTCGAGCGGTGTTGCAAAAGGGTTAAGATTTAAAACAAAAAAAAAAACGAAACGTTTCGCGCGCCATTTGAAAACTTTCTTATACTCACCAAAAGTTTCAATATTATGATCATCGTTTTGTCACAAACGGAATTTCACCAACTCACCCTAATTCACTGCTCCTGCCCAATATGTATAGCGAAAACTCCTTACCAGGCGTTGCAGATATTATGGTTTTCAGCACTAACACATCTTATTGCTGAATAGAGCGCGCTTAAAGCCATAGCGCCTAGAACGCTTGTTACAGAGTTCCAGCTTATACTCGCATCCCGATCACATTTGGTTACGCCGAGTGTTTTGTCGCACCATTTTGTATATTATACATATGTATTATGCCATTTTGTTGCTCGTTCATACTAACGACAACACGAAACGAAAACGAAAATGAAAATAAAAACAAAAACAAAAACTCCCTTAGTCCATCCCAGTGAGGCTGCATACCACCGCCACTTATTTGGTTAAATGGTATGCGCGCCTTCCTTGTTGTTATTTGCCGGCCATTGAAGTATACAATCCATAATTGCGGTGGTAAGGTAGAGAAAGTATAACAGGTGTACGATTTGGAAAGTAAGAAATTATTAATATAAAAAACCAAAACACAAAACAAAAACTCACCATTATGAGTAAAAAAAAATGTTTGCATTCACCTTAGTTGCATCATATTGATGTTAATATTAATGAAACAAATAGGGATTGCACACTTTTTGTATACTTGTACCATTTAACAATACACTACCTAAATTTCTGGAACTTTCTTGGCCCACCTCCGCCCATGAACTGTAGAGTTGCCGAAGGATTGTGTGGCTTTACGCATTTGATTTGCTTGTCAACGTTTTAACTAGAGTTCTAAGAAATTAAAAAAAAAAAACATTGCTATGAACTTTTTATAATCAAGCATTAAATTGTATGATCTGATGTTTTCATTGTAAAAATTTCGTTTAACAAAGTTGTGCGTGTGTGTGTGCTTTTTTCATAATAATATGTAACATATGCAACTATTATCAACAATCTTAGCATGGTTCAGTTCAGTACGCTAAAATGGCGGCAATTCGGCAATGAGATTCTGGAATGCGCAATCGCTGAATTCCCAATGCTGGAAAGTATAAATAGTGTCTAAAAATGTGAATGTGTAAACTTAACGCACTTTTCATACGTTAAGAACGCGCGTGCATGCATACATATGTACATATTGTAAGCCATCTACTCGTACATATCTTTTGCATTGGCAATTTAGTGACTGCGAATTTTGAAGCCTCAACGCCGCAGCCACTTTTCTCATCGCAAAGCTAATCACCTGCAGTTCAACGTTTAACTTATTTTTGTGTAATTTCATTCTTTAATCAAACTCAATCAACTAAATTTTCTTGTAAAACTAATCACTTTTTAAAGCTACTTTAATTTCGAGCAGATCAAAAGGTACCAGCGAACACGTGCTCTGAACTCTTTGTAGCCTGAGTACTATCAACAAGACACGTGTTAATCTATGTTGTACCAAAAAAAAACAAAAAAAAAACGAAAGAGAACACATGAAAAGAGAAAATCACAATCCAAACTCAACTAAACACGTCATTTTTAGTATTACGAATTTCAGTACGTAAATTATGAATATAAGCAGAAATTAAAACAAAACAAAATTAATTCAAATAAAACTGTAAAAATCGTACTCTACATATTAGAGCTTCTTCTCAACTAACTAGTGGCATTTAAGTAGTAAGCAAACAAGTAAACATTAGAAAAAGGAGAGAAGAACTGTAAGCACCTCAAAGGTAAAGTTATCAAAAATAAAAACAAATTAATAAAATTAATTAAATTAGTATATAATAGTAAAAATTACAAAATTATTAAAAATAGCAAAGTATAGGAAGAAAACAAAAAAAAAAAAAACAACAACAATTGTATATGAATTTTAGCATGTAAGGAATTATATTCTTGTATGTATAAATAATGTACGCCCATATGCATAAAAGAGAAAACAAAATAATTACGAAATATATGCGAAAACATGTTTGAAGTGAAATTTCAAAGAAAAGAAAGAGCAAACGTATAAAAATCATTAAAGTTTTGCAGCAGTGCAACGTAAGTAAGCGTGCGTAATATTGAGTGGTTAAATTCAAGGCGCATTTATTGAAGGTGGTGGCACTAGACCAACAATAATGTTTTGTATGTTTGATTGTCACGGCAAGGTATTGGCGAAGTAGAAAACAAAACATTAATTCGCCTTGTTTTATTCTGTGCTGATAGCCAAATGGACACAGCGAAAGAAAAACTACAAATCAGCTGATTTGCCAACACCATCTTTAATAGATTCGCCTTGGATTAAATTACAGTAATTTCGAGTGTGCGACAGAATTGTCTTGCCGTTTAATTAAAAAAAAATTAAATCCAATAAAATTATTCATTGAATAGCAGCATAAAATTCATGATTGAATAACTTCTAGAAGATATCGTGATAGAAAAAAGAAATTTAAATAGAAATTTGAAATGTCGAGCCAAGAAGCACCGAGAGATTTAGTAACTCCTAAAACACTCATGCTAAAAAGCTCATTGTATTAAAAGCTCTGGAAAGTGAAAGGGTAGTTAGTCGAGGAGGAAAGGAGATAAGTAACAGAAGGAAAAAGATAGGATAGAATAGAGAAATAGAGATACTTAGACCTGTGCGAATTTTCCAGATGCTTTGGCAAATTTGAAAATGTCCTAGACGAATAAACTTCGTTCTCAGGACATCGCAACCGGATGTTAGATTCTTTGGCAAATCTGAAAATGTCCTCCAGTTTGACATCGGCACCCGAAATTCACAGCCTTGCTCTAGCAAATGCGAGACACTCACAGATAAAATGCTCAGTGCTAACCGCCTCCTCTCAGCAAGACAGGCAAATCGGGCTCGCAATGATTCCAATGGTGGTCATATGTTGACCCCATCGGATTGTGTCCGGTAATAATACGGACCATCGGCCGAACATCTTTTCTTCCAAGTTTTAGAAGTAAAAGGCGGACAGTTTTCTGTTTTCGTGCTTGTCACAAAACACTTTGCAGCTCTGCAGCGTTGCAAAAGAAATTAGTTTCATTTAATGACATTAGCAGCCATATTAGCCATTTTACTTTTGCTGGTACTATCGCATCTTCGTGGTAATCGAACTGCCAACTTGTAAATTGTAATTAATTTTTTTCTCAAATACCTTCAATTCACTTCAAATTAAATTTTGTCAAATAATAAAAAGAAAAAAAATATTTGCGCATTTACATTTGCAAATTACAATGCAAGCAATGCAGTTTTTCTTTAATTTTATAAATTAATTTAATAATTTGTGTGTAACTATGAGCGATTTGGCAACGCTGCTTGCAATATGAACAAATTACGAAAATTCAAAAAGCACTGTAGCCGTCTAAAAATTTTAAGTGAAACTACCCTCATTTTTGTCTTCCATGGCAGTTTCACTTTATCTACTCAATCCCGATTTACACAGGTAAACGCGAACAGGGAAGAGAAAGGGGTTTTTGGTTCCCGCACTGACGACACGCTTTGTTCTTCTGTCAAACTCAAAGAAGTAAACGTCAGAAGCAACGATTGTTGCTGAAAACAATTTTGCCCGTGTAACCGCGAACGAAACATGAAAAGACAATTTGCGGTGTCTCCCTTCCAGATGTCTCTGTGTGTACATCAGGAACTAAGACGTGGTATTAATTGACCTGGCGGATACTATTTGGCATTCCAAAATAAAAACATTGTTCCAGAGGAAGCCACTAGAGCAGCTGATTTGCTTTTTTCTAGCGATTTAGTGCATTGAACGTCAAAGTAACCGGTTTTGTTGTTCTTTCTCTCTCTCTATTTTTTTATATTCATAATGAAATTTTGATATTCAATCCACCAAATTTCAAAAACAAATTACATGTAAATCTTGTCTGATTCGCCTTGAATTGTCCTACTTTCGAATTGTTGAAAACACGTTTAACCAAAAGGAGATTGAAATAAAAACTGGAATAAATTGTAATTCAGAATTTTGTTATGCGGGTTATACTCATAAGTAGTTATTGTTTTATAGCAGCCTTGCTAAGCCGTGCTTGGATCGTTAGATTCGAATTATTGGAGGTTTGTACTTCGACTTCATGATCTTGTGTGCCCTGGCTTTGATCGTTGCTCCATTAAGTGTTTTCAATGCCCAAGAAACGTTTTATTTCGATAGGGTCCGGTCAGTGGGAGAGAGATGTGACATTAGTTTAAATGTTTGCCTGCATGAGAAATATGTACATCTGTGTTCAAAATAATAGGAGCGCGACTAATTACAAAGTGTAAATTTTTTTTTTTTTTTTATATATTTTTTTTTTGCTATTTCTTTATAGAAGTATAGTGCATTCTACATTCTACGCAAAGCTCAAAATTTTGTACAAAATTGGAAAAAATTTAACAAGTTTCAAACAAAAAAATACATCAAAATTCTCGACTTTTTATTCAGAATATTAGAAAAATTCTTGGTATGCAGTTTTCTAGCCCATTTAATATCAGTAAAGGGTATTTCAAAAGACGCGTGTTAAAATAAAACATATTAACATAAGATTCTTTCAGGTTTCAGTATTTTTATGCAAAAAACGGTCTTAGAAATTTATATGTGAAAAATTATATCATTTAAATGTCTACCATCAGCTTTACTAAGGGCTGTCATACGAGAATTAAAATTTTCAAGGACTCCCTCACACGTCGTATCGAGTTCAACAATCTCGAAGCGAATGCTGTGTTTCAGCTTTGGAATCGTTGGTGGCTTATTCACATAGACTTTACTTAACCTTTCTGGTCTGGCGGTCCTTTGCCTCTTCTCGACAGACCCAGTTTCGTTAAAGGCTTTCCAGGTCGAAAGGTTGAATTGTCAACTCATTCATTCGGACGATCATTTTCCCCCAAAAAATCACAAAATTTTCAAATCACTATTTTCATAATATATATATATGTATATATATTTGGCGCGTACACCCTTTTTGGGTGTTTGGCCAAGCTCCTCCTATTTGTGGTGTGCGTCTTGTTGTTGTTCCACAGTTTTAAGCCGACTCTGAACGGCAGATATTTTTTATGAGGAGCTTTTTCATGGCAGAAATACACTCGGAGGTTTGCCATTGCCTGCCGAGGAGCAACGGCTATTAGAAAAATGTTTTTCTTAATTTTTTTTTTTTTGGTGTTTCACCGAGATTCGAGCCTACGTTCTCTCTGTGAATTCCGAATGGTAGTCACGCACCAACCCATTCGGCTATGGCGGCTGCCGTAGGTTTCAATAATAATATTTTCACGCGTTACTCTATGGTGTAAAATTGTACATCTATCTACTCCTCACTTCTGAAAAGCGGTCTTTATTATAAAGTACAAGTCTCAAGTGGCTCAAAATTGTCGTTCGTTTCTGACAAATTTCGTTCGCTGAGGCATTGAGCATTTTCCGCCATACAAAGGACTTCCGAATATGTGATTTAAGTGTGTGAGAGAACAAAAAAAAAAGTTTCAAATATCAAGGCAATTTTTAAGGGAGAACACCACTGTGGACGCATGAAAATTAAGTGGGTTTTCATGAATTTTTTTTTATAAGTAGGGATGATGCTTTGAGGATCGGACAAATTATAATTTATTTAACATATATTTAACTATACTGACACAAATTTGTAATTAAAAAATATAAAAACCTACTAACTAAACTAAAACTATTGTTATTAATATCAATGCAATGACGTCATAAAAAACTGATGCTCCCTGGTGGCCACGATACATGCGGTGAAAATTCATATGGAAGCAAAAAACAAACACAATTCGTAATCTATACATTAATGGCTATCGTCGTACGTGGCGGTTTCTTTTTTTTTGAGAAAATCGGTGCAGGTTTGAAAAATGAGTTTGTGTTTTTACCCTTTTTTTTGTTTCGAAAGGCTTGAAAAATATTAATTTTAAAAATTTTAAAAAACGCCTATGTACGACTGTAGCCAATATACGTACAAAAATTAAAAAAAAAATTGAAATCGGTTCATAAGTCTTCGAGAAATCGAGGCCACCGTGTTCAGAAAAGTCGTTTTGAGAAAAACGCGTTTAAAGTTTTCATTGGCCGTTGTAACTCACTACCTGCACTTATTGTATTGGGTATAACTTCTAGATTTTAAGTTTTTACATATTTTTAAAAATATCTACTTTAAGGAAATGCAAAAAAAAATTGATTTTTTTTAAAAATCACAGTGGTGTTCCCCCTTAAGCGGCTTCCATCTTACATTTGTTATACTCAATTGAATTGAATTTAATAAAACTGCATATCTAGAAGTTTTCTAAAATTTCTGATTCTGAATAAAAAGTTGAAAATTTTGTTGAATCTTTTTTAAATTTTTTGTAAAAAGTTTGGAATTTTGAGCCAAACACTTTTTGTTGTAAAATGAACTATTTTGTTATAAAAACAAAAACAAAACAATACAAAACGTTGTTAAAACTTTGTAATTAGCCGTGCTCCTATTATTTTGAACACAGGTGTATCTATGTTTCGTATGGCGGGATCTGATCTATTCTAGTTAGACTGGAATTTCTATCTATTCTAGATTTCTTGGCATTTCTAATTTAAAGAATATTGTTATTGCTCGAGTGCCACAACCTTGAATAGATTCGCCGGGGTGCATTTTCTTCCTTTTCAGTTCTAAAGGGATACTCAATTCCTGTATTTGAAGTGGAATAAAAACATTTTATGCTCCTTTCCAATTGTGGACGCTTCTACTAAGGACAAGCTTGAGCGAGAATGAAAATTTCGAGACTGACGACATTGACTTGGAGTCACAACATTTTTCACAGTTAAGTGGTGCACAAGTTTTAAAGGAAACTTGAAACCGCAGCTATCTATGTTTTAACTGTATGAAAATTCATAATTGCGGCATAGTTGTGCGGCACCTTGCGAGCCCCCGAAATTTGTTTTCTGCCGTTTAAAGTTTCAGCCAATTACGACACGCTTGTGAATACCCCAAATGGCTTCGAAGATTTGGAATTATCAAAAAAAACAAAAAGTTGCAGGTGAAGTTTCTATTAGTTTGCTAAATAAATAGAAATTTCTTTAAATAAAACTTTTTTATAAAAATACGAACTAAAAGAGGAATTCCAGTGTATTCGCAAAGGTATGTACATACATAGTTCGTAACTTTGTTCGATCACAAGTAAATTACTGGCATCAACTCATAACAAAATGTTGAATTAAAACATTGAATTGCAATTACTGAAACGAAAATGAATTTATACTAAGTATATACAATGGGTTAAAACCGGAAAGAAGCTCTAAATGCATATCTGCCGACTCTTGGCAAAACAACTTAAAACTTTATAATAATGAAATTCTTAATTATTCGCAATAATTGATTGATAAAAATCGAATTAAGATTCTCAAATTTTTTATGAAAGTTCTGTTGTAATGTACATAAGGCGGCGCAAAATTAATCACCCTCTCGGAATATTTCTAATTTTTGGCATCTAATGGCGTCGTACGTCAATCATATTTGACACTTGTGAAATAAACAGACAGACATTCAATGGAGCGCGTAAAGTATAAAATAAAGATTTTTATTACTCAAAATAATTTTTGTTATTTAGTAAAAAATTATTGAAAAAAAGAGATATGCATGATTAATTTTGCGCCACCTTGCATGTATGTACATAAACGAATGGCAAAAAGGGCTTAAGTCAATTAGGTTGCTTTGTCAGCAGCAGATATGCATAAATGCACGTTAAAATTGAAAATTAAACTTGGCGCATGTACTGTTAAGTACGAATTTATTATACATACATGTATATGTATGTACACTTTAGTAAGTATGTATATGTAAATATTATTTATAAGTATGTATTTGTACGCGGCTGATAATTTGTATGTAAGCATGTAATAAATAATTATAATAAAATAGTATGTACATATAAATAATGAAAAAATAAAGAATGAAATCCTTGAAACTTACTGTTTGAAGACTCTCGAAGGCAGGGCATGCGTCAACGGTGGGAAAAGTGATTCCTAAGCCTTGCATGTGATGGAGGGAATTGGTGTATAAGATCTATTCCGTACAAGTCGCATTATAATCTAGCATTTATTCATAATCAAGCATTTCTAACTGCATCAAGAATTGGTTACACTCTTCAAAATACATTGACTCTTCTTTGAAGTTCAGTTACGTCACTTGGAGCCACATGCAAAGCTTCTATCTTCATCTGCAAGCACTTCCAAGAAACAGAATTCAAGAGAAAACGCGACGTATTTTGAGTAAACTGCGGCTAATAGGCCGGTCACAATGGGTCCTTACCGTCCGTTGCGTTATGGGGGGCCTCTTATCAGTCGGCTTCATTTTTTTCTTACTGCAATCGATAGATATATTATAGGAGAATATGCCCTCAAAATTTCAAGCGGAATTCAAAGTGATTTCGGAGTTACAGGCCTGTGTACCGTCCCTCGTGTGAGTATACTATCTACCTTCTGAATACTTTGAAACACGTTTTCTTAGATTAAAAAAAAGCGACGAAAGTTATCGTTTCAAACCGATAACCTATATAAAGATAAAAAAAGATATAATTAAAATGCGCAACTAATTAACTAACAAAATACAAAAAAATTCATTTTCTAATGTTATTTAACACATTTTTTGAAAAAAATAGCGAAAAAAACAAATTTTTTTCAATAATTAATTGTGTGTTCATTTTTTCATATTTTTATACAAGAGTACATAGTCTATTATATGCGGGAAAGCCTTCTGAATAAGACAATATTTTTCTTTTGTGTTTCAGGTGAAAACTACGACCGCAATCTTACACGCCGTTTTACTAGCGCGCAACGAGGAGCTGTTCGAGATTCCTCATATGTCCGCCATTTTGTTTTTTATTTATGTTAAAAAATTGTTTATTACTCTTCAATCATGCCTTCAAATAAATGCAAAAGATTATTCCTGTGTCCTGTTTTTTTCGCCCCGAAAAAAAATTAAGAAAAAACACCTTTTTTTGAAGCCACTGATAAGAGGCCCCCTTAACGAATTTTACATGGCAGCAAAATAGATTGTGTGTATTTGAGTCAAAGGCGCCACATAAGTGCCGTATGCCATACCGGAATGCACAAAAGATGACAACTTTCTACTTTTACCGTACCCTCAAGTGCGGCGGAAATGACAACTGTTTGAAGAAGAAAAATGTTGTACCGCGCAAATTTTTATCGCTGGTGTTTTTTATTATATCAAATTAAATGCGGAAGGTAAAATGGAATGGAATTTAAATGAATTGAGTCAATTCAAATTTGTCTTTTTTCCTTGATCACTCCTCTCGGGAGCAAGGGCCTCGACAAGGCTCTTCCATCGTACACGGTTGTTTTTATACCGTCCTATTAGATGTCGGCATCTGCTATTCGCGCAACATCGACCTTCTTCAAGTGTTTCTTGGTCGACCATGACCTCTGCTCCCTTTCGGATTCCACTCCAGTGCCATTCTCGTGATGTTATCTGGTGGTTTTCTCAATGTGTGACCTATCCATCGCCACTTACGTTACGTTCGATTTGCCTAAGAGTGGGTTCCTCTTCGTTAATCTCCCCAGTGCATCGTTACTGATTGTGTATGGCCAGAATATTCTGCAGATGATGCGGAGGCATTTGTTGACGAAGGAGTATAGTCTATGTGTGATGGTGTCAGAGAGTTTGTGAGAGAGGAGGCAGATATCATCGGCGAAGTCTAGGTCCTCAAGATATCTGGTGAAACTCCATACGATGTCTTTTTTGTGCAGGGTCAGTTGGCTCATGAGATCATCAAGGACGGTGGCGAAGAGAAAGGGTGACAGGGGACAACCTTGCCTCCCGGCTGCGTTGGAAGCACTGCCAGTTCGGAGTTCTCGTAGAGGGCTTTGATGAGGTGAATTACTTTGGCGGGAATTCCCTTTCTACTCAGTGCCAGCCATATTGCGTTTGGTTTGGTAGTGTCGAGCGCCTTCTTAAAGTCTACGATCAGCATGTAGAGAGGGGAGCGCCACTCAACTGATTGTTCTACTATAATCCGAAGTGTGTTGGCTTGGTCAAAACGGCTTCGGTGAGGGCGAAAACCAGCTTGCTCGTCACTTAAGGAGCGTTCGATAACTTTGAGCCTGCTTTGTATGATCACGACTACAATTTTGTAGATGGTGTTAAGTAGGGTTATTCCTCGACAGTTGCCCCAGGTCGGCAACCATTAATTCAGGCTGTATACCATTTTCATCCGCAGCTTACCTTTAACTTTTACCTTTTCGATAAAAGCTTGAAAGAGTTGAGAAAAGGCTAGGCTTACCCAAGTTGTGCTGAAAAATGAATGTGCGTTCCTAACTCGAAGTTATCGTCGCACACACCGTCTGCGACTACCATGAATGCTATTAATTCTCTTTCGCCTCAATAAGCATTAATTTTATCATATACTAGCATTTCCCAGTGGGCTTCGCACCACCATACATAAAATGTTTTTTTATATTGAGTCGTGTGGCGTGCTCCCCAATTGGTGTTTTATCGGCTTTTATTATTATTTTGTGGTCATCGGTGGGCATCAGATCGAGTGCCACTTTGAACAATTTCACCAATTCATTGTGTTGATGGAACATTGTTTGCAATTCATTCACGATTGATCTTCTCGTATTCGTCAAAATTGCACAGCGCTGATCTAATTCACGATTCTCATCACCAATAAAATATATTTGCAAAAATTGATGGCCACCATCTGGGCATAGTAGCAAAGACCCAGCTCTATGGTATATTTGACCTTGTATCTGTAAAGTTCGAGAAAAATATGTAGATAACGGATCTGAATTTTTAAAAACATCGAACACAGGGACGGCACATAAATTAGATATGATATTGTTTATTCCAAACGAAGTAATAACCTTAAACGTCGGCATAAATCCATCTCTTATAATATTTGTAGCTCCAAAAGATGTCATTTGAAATCATGAATTGTATTTTTTAATGTTAAAGAGGAAATGCTTCGACGTTGGTGAATTGCCAAAAACCAATGAATGCAAAGGTTCTGGCGGAAGTTCTAGCACCGGCAATTTGATTTTCCCACCAGCACAGCACATACCAGGCGTTTAGTTTCTGGATTTAATTGCTTTGCAATGTATACATTCTATATTCATTTGGCCAATGTAGGCATGCATGCTGTAATCAATGGGGGCATCGTAAATGAAAGACGCGCGGTCCATTTGACGTATATCATAAACGGACGTACGCCCACGATGGTTTCTTGGTGCTTCACTATTAACCGACTGATTTATCCGTCTGTGTCGTTGTGTTTTCACTTAATTTCGTCGAACACGATCTTCTTCACTTTGTGATCACATAAAATGTCATAACTCAGGAACGGCTGCACCGATTTCAATCAAACTTCACATAAACCACCTCCTCAAAGATTGAAAAGAACTCTAAAATTTTCGTGACAATCGGTTTGGCGGTTCTTGAGTTATAAGATTACCAAGGAAATGTAACTTCTTTTTATATATATAGATTTCACAACCAACAAAAACCTGTTTATACACAACGAAATGATATTTTTTCACAACAAGAATATCGGCCTATTTTTTTGTTTATATGCGGCAATACTTTCATAGTGGCACCACGATACGTTTTACATGTCACGTCAGTCAAATGCGTTGCCGCAACGGAAATAAAGGACCCATTAGGGCAGCCCTATAATACGTGGAACTCATGCACTTTATAATTTTATAGAACTAAGATAATTCATGTATTCAATGCTGGGTTCCAACCAAGACGAATTGAGTATTATAGGTGACGTCTTCCCAGAACAGTTACTTCATTTTACGCGATTTTGACAAGTCAGACCTTTATTCATGGGCTCTGACAGCACAGCGAATTCGGAAGGCGTGACCATGTATTCTATCATCCTTGGTATCTAACTGAGTTCTTAAACAAAATTGTAGCCCCTTCAAAAAAAATCCTACCATGAAGGTGGAACACTAAAACCACAGATTTACTCCCATAAAATTATAGTATCCCGCACATGTCGATTTTCTCATGTGAGAGCAAAAAAGTTAAAATTTGACGCACTGTGATGATATCATTTAAAATAATTTTAGAATCATATTACTTATTGCAAAATGGACTATTTATAATTGATTTATTTGAATTCCCCACCATGTAAAGTGAAAATTTACTCACACGACAAGATATCTTGAAACTTGTGCTATGTTAGTGGTGTGTTTAGATGCCAAGCTCAACCAGAAGGTTAAAATCGAAAGGCGTAAAAAGAAAGCTTAGAATTCCTAATATTTGTACTTGCCAGAAAATTTTTAGTATAAACAAAAATCACAAATTCTCGGTTAGATTCATGTCAATAGATTTTTGCCTTTGTATCCAGTCTTTGGTAGCAGTAGTAGTTGCATGAGCCGCTTTTCAACAGAAATACCTATTTTTACTACACTTGTCAGATTTTCTGAATGAACAGGACTGCTCTCTACCGTCAAGATGTATTAACAGATCAACTTCATTTCCGGAAATGATACCCCAAGCCATTACTAATTCCTCACCATATTTCATGGTTTACTTAACAGTATATGGGAGAGTCTCAAACAATATTTGGTTCGAGCAGCGACGTCGATATCTATGGAAACCGTGCGTGCTGCAATAGCTAAATGGCTTAATCATTTGCAGGCTCGTCTTAAAGGGGCCTCTTATCAGCGGCTTCAAAAAAAGGTGTTTTTTCTCAATTTTTTTCCAGGCGAAAAAAGCGACACACAGGAATAATATTTTGCATTTATTTGAAGGCATGATTGAAGAGTAATAAACAATTTTGTAACATAAATAAAAAAACAAAATGGCGGACATATGAGGGATCTCGCACAGCTTCTCGTTGCGCGCTAGTAAAACGGCGTGTAAGATTGCGGTCGTAGTTTTCACTTGAAACACAAAAGAAAAATATTGTCTTATTCAGAAGGCTTTCCCGCATATAATAGACTACTGTTGTATAAAAATATGAACAAATGAACACACAATTAATTATTGAAAAAAGTGTTTTTTTCGCTATTTTTTTTTCAAAAAAGGTGTTAAATAACATTAAAAAATGATTTTTTTTTGTATTTTGTTAGTTAATTAGTTGCGCGTTTTAATTATCTTTATATAAGTTATCGGTTTGAAACGATAACTTTCGTCGTTTTTTTTTTAAATCTTACACGCCATTTTCAAAAACACGGTTTTGAGAAAACGTGTTTCAAAGTTTTCAGAAGGTAGACAGTATACTCACACGAGGGACGGTACACAAGCCTGTAACTCCGAAATCACTTTGAATTCCGCTATAAAATTTTGGGGGCATATTCTCCTCTAATATATCTGTCGATTGCAGTAAAAAAAATCGATTTTTTGTAGCCGACTGATAAGAGGCACCCCTAAAGCAAATGGTTACAATTTTGAATGAAAATTAAAAATATTTTCTGAATATTTACATGATTAAATAAAACTAACTTCATTAAAGAAGTATTATAATTTCATATCTATAATGGATTAAATTTTAATGGAACTTATGGCGCGACTAAATATAATATATACAATGAAACCTCTCTTGAACGTACACTCACCGTCGATCAGGTTTTGTCCGTCCAAGAGAAGTCTCCACCCAAAAAAGGGCAACTTCTACCGATATATAAGATTTGGTATAGAAAAAATGGCCACTCAAGGCAGATTTCCGTATACTGGAAGTGTCCGTTGGAAGGGGTAACACTGCACGGGCATCAACTGGCTGTTAGTTGGCTAAATGACTGTCCAGAGTAGTTTACAAACTCCAGGAGCCTTTTTGCCGAAAGTAATCGCGAAAAAAGAAAATCAGTAATGGATTTCAAACTTAATAGTGCGATTGCATTATATTGGACTGGAAAATCACAACCAGCGATTGTTCGTGAGTTCGAGCACCTTAAAGTAAATAAACTTTTGGGCTATCGCACCATTACTCGTTACAATTATACATCACGAAACGCCATGTAGGTGGTCATCAAAAGACTGTAACGTCACGTGAAATGGTTCAAAAAGTAACGAAGCGACTTGATCAAAATCCTCGACGAAGTGCCAATCAAATGGCAAATGAATTGAAAATGTCTGACCGTAGCATCCGCCGCATACTGAAAAATTATCTCAAAGTCAAGCCTTACAAGCAATTCGTAAACTCCCAAAACGAGAGGGTTTATTTGGTTTGGGCCGCTGTAACCGCAGATGGGCGCTCTCCAATCATTTTCATCGAGCCTGGTGTCAAGGTAAATGCAAACATTTCGGTGGCAGACCATGGACGTTTCAACAGGACTCGACACCGTCCCACAAAGCTCGAGTGAATCAAGAATGGCTAAAAGTCGACGTTCCGAACTTCATAACGTCCACATAATGGCTCTCAAATTCACCAGGCGCGAATCCAATTGATTATTCGCATTGGTCCATTTTGAAGAGCAAGGTCCGAACTAAAAGATTCACCAGTCTCGAGACGCTGAAAAAAGCCTTTGTCCGCGAGTGGGCCAAAGTACCTGCAAGTCATAATCGGGCAGCTTGCCATTCGTTTCTGGGCCGTCTTAAGGCCATGGTTAAGGCAAAAGGGGGTCATATCGAGCAAAAGTAAATTGATTCTTGGTTTTGTAATATTTTCACACATTTTTTACTTTCAATTGAATAAAGGTAGCTTTCCAAACTAAATTTATGGCCCTTTTAATTGGTTATTCTTCGAGTGCCTGACCCTGTACACAATTCATTCTAGATTTTATATATACGGAAATATTTCCAAAATTATTGGAAGACGAACTGCAGCATAAATCTATGAAGTCGAAGAAAGTATTATATTTTCAAGAATACTTAAGACTTCCTGTCTTCTAACACCACACAAGTTCCGAAGAAAGTATTGCAGAATATGGATCTGAGGCGCTCTTTCTAGATTCATCTTTACTGCGTCAAACTATGTATAAACCTCCCATCCGTATCTTATACGCTTGGAGCCCATAACTTACCATCAATTCTTCTATTTTTTTTAAGTGTATTCGGTCTTATTAAATATTTATCAAAAAGGCTTCCATTTTTTTTTTCATTCCAAATATACGATTTTTATTAAGTAGCTTGAGTAAATCTGCGATATGCCCATTGTAGTTAGCAATGTCGAAGCATCTTAAAGGCACAAATCAAGAGCACTCAAACGTGGTTCACCGACTATATCGATATTATCTTCATCCCTATCAACGCCGTAATGCAGTTCTTCGCCGCGTTGATAGGCCCAACTCATACGATTTGATGTAAAGTTAATACCCAGATTGCCAAATCTATCAATGCTTATTACGCCGGCTGTCTCCCCGAAACGGCCTGTCATATCGTTTAAGGCTTGTGAGGTCGCCTCTTTTGCTGTCATATTCTCAAATTTGATTAAAGCTAAAATGCGCGAAGCCAAATTGTAACGCATTATAGTCTCGCCATGGCCAGTTGCCGAGATAGCGCCCACTTCGTTATCAGCATAAGTGCCAGCACCCAATAACGGAGAATCGCCAACTCGTCCCGGCATTTTACCTGTCATACCACCCGTAGACGTTGCCGCTGCTAAATTTCCAAATTCATCTATCGCTACAGCACCCACCGTTCCAGGTGAGCCGTATTCGTTCAGGAACGTTTTCAAGACAGAAGACGGTATTGAATTTTCTAGGCCAAGTGAACAGTCTGTGTCCGTGCGAGTCTGTGTTGTTGCATTCAAACTGTTTTTATAGTCTTCGAGTGCTTGCAGTGATTTGTTGGTTACCAAAGCACCTTCGTCTAGTATTTGAAAATTCTGTTCTTCAGCGAACAGCATTGCTCCCTCGCCGGATAGATACTTGTGACGAGTTTTCTCCATGACACGGCGTGCCAAATCGATAGGATGATAAATGTCTCGCACTACCGACACACAACCGGCATCCAAGTCTGCACCGTTCATGATCGCTGCATCCATTTCCACTTTGCCTTCCCAATTGAGCACAGAACCATAGCCGGAATTTAATTGTGGATTCATCTCCATCGAACGAACCGCTTCCTGTACGGCATCCATGACGCTGCCACCGCATTTGAGTGTCTCATAGCCGGCACGAGCTGCCACTTTGACGGCAGTCAAAGCTACTGGAACATCGGAATCTTTGATTGCGCCTGCACCGCCGTGTACAAGAACAATTGGGTCTGTGCTTATCTGACAAGGATAAATACGGGAAGCCATTGGATTAATTTTGACGTAATCAGAAAATTTATGATAATATATTTTTTATGTTATTTTTTTTTTAATTTTTAGTTTACTTGTTTTTTTACAATGGCTTCTAAATAAAGTTGTAAAATTAATGAACACAATCAGTTGCGATTAAATTAAATGAAATACATACATAGCCAATGAAATAAATAGACAAATATAAAATAAAAAAAAATATAAGTTTAGTCAAATAAGGCAAAATTAAATAAAAACAAAAAAACAAAAATTAAATAAAGAAAATGAAATAAAACGACGGAATATAAAACAAAAAATTAAGCAAAGTAAAGTAAAATAAAACTAAATTAAATTAAATACAGAATAAAAAAAACATTAAAGCATAAATATATATATAATGGGCGCGTACACCCTTTTTGGGTGTTTGGCCGAGCTGCTCCTCCTATTTGGGGCGTGCGTCTTGATGTTGTTCCACCAATGGAGGCACCTACAGTTTCAAGCCAACTCCGAACGGCAGATATTTTTTTTGTGAAGAGCTTTTTGCATGGCAGAAATATAGGTTCGCCATTCCCAACCGAGGGGCGACCGCTATTAGAAAAAAGTGCGCGTGGCGTAGTACACATAACAGAAGTGAAACTTTCAAGGCAGACAAAGAAAGAGGGAGAGACCCGAGAGAGAGCGAGAGAGAAAGAATATATATCTAAATAAATTCACAACATTTGCAGAGAATACAAATAGACAAAATTTACAAAAACCGGAGAAGGGTCAACCGGAGAAGGTAAACGCCGGACACAAACCATGGCATCAACGCGCACTACTCCGAGCGTTTATCAACCGCACAAACGCAGCGATTCCAGGACCGCTGCAACGGCACAAAATACGCAAGGCAATACCAATAAATCCGACGCCGGAATGGATAGCACTTTATTGTACGCACAAGCACTAGCCAGTAAACGGAAATAAGCGCCAAAAAGTAGGCACCAAAAGAAACGCCAAAAAAGTGGAACCCAAAAACGCCCCAAAACAGTAGGCACCAAAAATATACAATATATATCACGCACCAACCCATTTGGCTGCCGTAGCCGAATGTGAGAATCTGAAAAGGGCCGAATGGGTTGGTACGTGACTACCATTTTACCTAGATAGATACATTTACCCATAGATTTTACCAATTGTAAAATTGCTCTTGTGATATGGGGCATTGTCCCGATGAAAAACAATTTTTTGCAAACTGGGTCTTTTCACGGATTGTTTCCTTTAGCTTTTCTAAAAGGTCAAAATAATATTCAGAACTTATTTTTTTTACCAGGTTGCAAGTAATCCACGTACAAAATTCCTTTCGCATCCCCAAATGCTAACACCTTCCTGGCCGAATGCTAACACCTTGGACTCGAACTTTTTAGCGTCTTGTTTTGGTTTAAGATCATGGTAATAGACCCAAGTCTACCCCATAGTCATAAATCGACCCATAAAATCCCCTTTGTCCTTTCGAAAATGCTGTAAATGTTGCTGAGAAAGTCACATTCGAATGTGTTTTCTTTCCAATGTTAACGAGTCCGGCGCCCATTGAGCACACAGCTTTCTGAAACCCAATACTTCAGTCAAAATATTACTTACACTACCCAATGAGATGCCTAGGGATACAACTAAATCTCTTTCAGCCTCTTGTATTTTTTCTACGATTTTTGGTAGTGTTGCTGATTTTCGACGTCCTTCAAGATTTGTACGACCACGTTCAACCTATTTTTCTACTGTATCCATGATGGCGAAAAGCCCTTGTACACTTTCTACATTCGTTCATAAATTTCCTTTGCTTTTAAACCTCTCAAAAATAAAAGTTCAGTCACTGCACGATACTTGAAAAAAGTACTGCGGCCCATCGATACTGAATGGCTTGTAGATTGAAGTCAAACTTCGCATACGTTCATGTGAAGAGTGTATCAACGTATCATCCAATTTTGTTTTTAAATAACTTTTAGTAAATAAAATTCTTAACAACTTTAAGATCATCACCATGGTGCGGGATCTTTGTACACCCTCGCTAGGTCCGAGCGGAACTTTTTACATTCATATTCCTTCAACGGAAGAGTGGGCGGGGTGCAACATTTGGAAACAGGGCATGGCAAATATGTTTACCGATGGCACGAAGTTGGATGGAAGAGTTGGGGGATGAGTATTCTGCGAGGAGCTCCCAATCAAGCTCAAATTTAGGCTTCCGGACGACTAGTGATTTCCAAGCAAAAGTAGCCGCAAGTAAGACAACTGGTTTGGCTGCTCGCTTCCGTAAGTACAGTAAAGGAGGTAAATATCTACACTGACAACCAAGCGACAATTAGGGTCTTGGGCTCGCTGTTTGTGCGTTTGAAATTAGACGGCGAATGTCTGACTTCCCTCTCGATTGCATCGGAATACTTCGATATTAGGCTCATTTGGCTTTCCGGTCACAGCGGCATAGAGGGAAACTGCTGGGGCGATGAGCTGGCCAGACAGGGCACCCTTGAGACGGCTTCAACGCAATATGAGAGGATTGGAGTTTCCTTAAGAACCTGTGGTCTGCTAGTGGAAAGATGGGCCTCGCGTCAACTCAGCAAGCGATGGGCTAGAACGGAAATATGGAAAGTCACGAGATTCTTCTGGTCGCGCGTGGTTCGGGGGCGCTCGAGAGAACTTCTAATGCTAACAAAGCCACAGCTATCGAGTTTGGAGATCTGCACAAGCTGTCTGGAGGGCGAGGTGGAATCATCTCAACACCTTCTTCTCAGCTGCTCTGCTCTCGTCGGGCAAAGATTAAGATATCTGGGTTCTCACTTTTTCGCTACCCCTGCGGATATTGCGGGTTTAAAAATCACACATCTGGTAAATTCATCAGCAGCTTGAAGCGGGTAACAAAAACGTAAATCGCCACTCATTGGTCGTCATCCTCAAATTCTCTAATCCAAGCTCTGGATTCTGTCTGCGCCTGGAAATTCTTATTACGCGATCCATTGCATGTCTGCTTGCAAAATTATAAATCTTTCTAGTGTGAATAAGTAATTCGTAGTGCATACAATAAAAAAGATATGAAAAATTATAAATTAGAAAAATAAACTGAAATAAAACACATGTAAAGAAATTAAATAAAGAAATATAAAATAAAAAAGAGAGTAAAGAAAATAGATAATTAAGTAAATTAAATAAGATCAAGTAGAATAAAATGAATGAAAATAATTAAATGAAATTTATTTATTATATTTATGTATGTACATATGCACATTGTGCGTAAAGATAACAAAATAATTGAAATCATTTAAATGAAACCAAAATCGAATTAAATGGAATAGCATAGATTTAGTTTGCTTAAAAATACTTACGGCATTTGAAAGGTAACAAAAGGCGAGGAGGAAGTAGAAATTAGCCTGGAAAAAAATTAAGAACAGTTTGGAGTGATATCTAAGTTTTTCCATTTAATTTTTTTTTTTTTATTTAAATATTTAGTCAGTAGTTCGCTATATATACATACATATTCAAGAGGACTCATCTGCATTGTTACACAAAAATTAAATTTTTATGTTAAACGCATCGTTGACTCATCCGTCACCTATTCATTCATTCAAAACAATTTAGCATACCTAAGATTTTCTGACTCCTCTGTAACAATTTTTTTTTGTTTGTGAATGCAAAATGACTCATCTATAAATTTTTTAGAAATAAAACTTTTTTTGAGCGTAGATTTAGATTAGATTAGATTTGTGGGGGTTGGACAAGTCCAAGAACTCAATCAGGAAACCATTGTACTGCACCCGGATTGATTTCAGTAAAAAGAATAGAGATAAGAAAGATAAAAAGTGGCTGGTAAGATGGATAAATAACTTTGAGGTCACTCTTTCACAAATCTCTTGGATTCATTGATGAAAAAAAACGTTGACACAAGTGCATAATATCTCATGGGTATTACTTTGAAGGGGACAAAATAGATATTAATGAATAAATAAATAATTTTTGAAAAAATTCGCGATACTTTTTGAACACACTTCGTATATCCAGCAGAGGACTGTCACTTCAGCCGCATTCCCCGTATTTGTGTGGCGTACTTTTATGTTGTTACAACAACAACAACAACAACAACAACAACAATATTCGTTGCAGGTA
>JAYXIM010012538.1:0-23094 GCA_037575425.1 Anastrepha fraterculus | reverse complement strand
GCATTGTAGCATGAACTACATATATTTGTATAAAAAAATATTGCAATGACAAAATAAATATCATATGTGGTGTACACGTTTGTTTGACACTGACAGTATAATCAAAAAATAGTTTAAAAACTAAAAAATCTCGAAATTATGGAAACAAAATTTTCAATATCGTAAGCAAAAGCCGTGCAGAAATGGCGTTGGCTTCAAACTTACACTGTTTAACAGAATTGAATGGGCTACATACCAGGAAAGTTTTCTAATAATTCCAATTAAAAAGCTAAAAAATTTGTCAACTCTTTGTGAATTTTCTAAAAGTTTGAAACATTTATGCATATATAAAGTATTTGTAATAAAATGGACCGTATTTTTGTAAATAATTAAGGAAAAAGTTCACCATGAAAAGTTCTGCGAATATGGTAAAAAGGTAGTGACTTAATTATATCAGCACAAGTGTAAGCGCGTTTGTCATTTGTAAATTTTTTATTTAATTTGCGATCAAAAACTTTTGCCGCTAAAACGACAATTAAATATTAAAACCTTCTTGCGCACATGCATTGTAAGCACCGTAGGTAAATAAGCTAAAGGGGCATTTATTTTGGACATATTGTTGTTGTTGTTGTAGCAGCATAAACAATTCCCATACATATACTGGGAATGCTGCTGAAGTGACAGTACTTGGCCGGCTTACGTAGAACCGACTGTCGTGGAAATCACATTTTGTTGTTTATAAGGAGGCCGACGCTTTCCAAAGTTTTGAAAATCACTCCGATTATCCACTTCTGTGGCTGAAAATTTACAAGAACTACGTTAGTCCACGTGTAGATAATAAATTTAAGAACCTTAACTCGAAAACTATAAAACTTCCGGAAAAGTAGAAAAAGGTTCAGCTTTCCAATACTATTTTTATATCCAAAATTCGATATTTCCATTTCAAAGCTTTCCCCTACATTTCAATGGAAAGTCGTAAACACTTCCTCAATGCACACCTCAAGCTTTAAACGTAATACTACACTGGTCCAACAAATAATAGTAACAAATTGGATTCTCGTTTTGCGTACTCAGTACACACGTTTTTTTTTTATACTTCGTCAATAGGACACTTCAAAAGTTTTAATAAAAACTATAAAACGTTTAGACTTAATCGAAGAGACCGAAGCCCATGTCATCATCAGACTCCTCTGGTTCTTCCTCCTTCTTCTTCTCTTCCTTCTTGGCCTCAGCTGGAGCAGCATCTCCACCAGCAGGGGCAGCACCGCCAGCTGGGGCAGCAGCACCGACACCGGATCCAATGTTGGTGATCAAGTCCTTAACATTGATACCTTCCAAGGCCTTGGCGAACAAACCTGGCCAGTAGGGTTCAACATCAACATTGGCAGCCTTCAGAATGGTGGTGATTTTCTCTCCCTGTTAAAATACAAACATTAATATTTGAACGGCTCTGAAATATTTGTAGATCAAGTGGTGCACAAAAACTTTGAAAAACTTTGTTATGATTGTAGATATAATCCTCGATTTGTTTTCTCATAGTTCTTGTGCATCTAGTCAATCTGTAATTTAGAGAAGCAACTTACAGTAACAGCGACATCATCATCAACCAGGATGAGAGCAGCGTAAACGCAAGCGAGTTCAGCTTTTGTAGACATGGTTAAGAGGTATTAAACAATTAAAATTGGTACAAGTTGCCAAAAATTGGAATTATTTTAATAATTGGCCTTAGCTCGTAGTCGAGAACAAGTACGCTTGACAAGATCCTAAACCGGAAAGAATGAATAAAAAGTGAAGTTTGTTGTGTTTGGTTATCTGTCAAAAATGGTCAGAGTAACCAACATCAGCATGCAGTGTTGTATGCTATATTTTTGCTATCAAGCTTTTCGATATGAGGTTAGCATATGTCACAACCAATATTTTCGGCAAGAGCCCAGCACACCACCAATCATTTAGTCGTTCTCTCTCTAGAATCAAATTAAATAGTTAGATACGCAGTACGATTACGTTCAATAATTGTAAATATTTACAATGCGAAATTACAACACTACCAGTTGGGTCAAGATTTAGTTCACGAACATAACTACATTTGTATTAGGGTAAGGTAAATTGCATATATAATGGCACCGGCGTTAAGGTATATACAAATTTTTTATCTAGCACCATTGAAAATATATAATTAAAATGACGATTTATTTTAAGAACTAATCCACTCAAGTTTAACGTTAGCTTTTTCGTATCAGATAATAGCCGCTCGCATGAAACAATCGACCAATGGAAGTAATACTGGAAACCAATCAAAAACTCAATCAGCAATATAGATAGACACTACACGCTGATTTGAATCTTGCTACATTCAGTTATTGGACAGATTATGATTAAAGTCACCATAAAAGCCTAGTTATTGGAGGAATAAGCAAGTTATACAAGCAAAAAAGATTGTGCATAAACCAGGAGCCGAAGAAATAAATGGAAAATTAAATGTTGAAATGTTTTTCCAATAAAATGAAGAAGCTTAAATAAAAATTATGCAGCGTTTGACTGCTTTAAATTTATTTTCTTCGCAGCAAGGAGCGACTGGTAAGATAATGACATAGGAAAATAATTTGTAGAATAAATTTGTTAAGAAAAACCCGTACTTAAATAAAAAATTGGAGCTTTAAGTTCATATGTTCATTCCAGGTATTTAAAAAGAATCACGTCCGGTAAATCAATCAATAAAGGGGCATGAAGCTTTGAAATGTGGTGGTATAGAAAAATTAGGATAATAAGCTGGCCTAACAAAGGATTGTCACAGTGCTAAATAGGATACAAACTTCAAAGAAATTGCTAACGGGCACAAAAGAAGAAAATTTACTTACTTCGATCATTTTACAAGAAGCGTCAAATATAATACAATGTTTTACGATATCTGATACAAGGAAAAATCGAAGTGTGAAGAATAAGCGACAGGAAAACAATTTCAAAAAGTAGTTAAGTCTCAAACCAATGGGTGAACTAACAAAGGCAGCGAGGAACAGGCACAAATTTAATGACATCATAATATAGCCTGACAACGGTATGGCTAAGTTCAAAATAACTTTTATATGTACTCGCCAACATCCAGCACGGATACGCTGACTAATTCAAGTGCGGCTATGATCACCGTAAAAACTTGTATGGAGTTTTATTTTTATTCTATATTTTAATTAATAAATGGTGGGTTGTCATAAAATCTGTTTAGTGCAAGTATTTATAAAAAAAACATTGTATCTATTTTATTTCATGTGTGTATTTTGTACCTGTAGTATTGGTAGCAGTGGACGTCATCGTTATGTGTCTAAAAAGATGCAAATTAATTAAGTCCGGCAGCATTACATTGAATTATAGCTAACTTCACAAATATTTACTGTTCATTTATGTGCTAAATAAGAGAATGAAGAAATAGTCCCAATAAGTTAAATTTGCACTTGAAAATTGCGACACAAAAGGAAGACAAGAAAATATAATTTAAACGTAGTAGAAATAAATCAAAGTCACGCGATAACAGGTACACAACGCAGAAGTGAATAGAGATTAAAACAGAAAAGAATACATTGGAAGTATACAAATTGAATAAGAGATTCGCTAAAACTCTAACAAAGAATTTAATTTTTTTCTTTGCGTTGCATGCATTCTTTTCTTCCTAATATGGAACTAATTATCTATGTTTCTCGACAGCACGACGCGCTACGCCTTACTAAACTAAACCAAACCCATTTAAGGTAAAAAATATTGTGGTTAAGTGAAGACAATATTCTCCCCTGATTGTGGTTAAAGAATTGCAACAAAAGAAAATTCAAAAGTCGGTGACACGAAACAAAAAAAAAAACTTCTAACAGAAACTAAATATGGGCCGTGTTTTTCTCGAGCATATTGGCGGCTCGAAACTGTTCAATTGTGCGCAGTGCCAAACAAATCTTACCAATCGCAGCCAATTGATTAGTACTCGATTTACGGGTGCCACGGGTGAGTAAGGCAAATTCGTTGATAGCAAAATATCACTTAGTCTAGTCGTGGTGATTGCATCTAAATTACTTAGATTTATTATATTGTGCACTTATCACTGTATATATTGTTGTCGTCTTGGCTGATACTTTCACAGGTCGTGCTTATCTATTTAAACGAGTGGTTAACCTAACCTTTAGCAATGTGCAGGAGCGAGTGATGCTCACGGGACGGCATATGGTACGGGATGTCATGTGCAAGAGTTGTGATGCCAAGCTAGGTTGGATGTATGAATACGCCACCGAGGATGCACAAAAGTAAGAAAAGATTAAAAAAAAAATATGGAATACTTTTATGAAATATAGTTCTATTTTAACTTGGGGTTTCTTTTCAGGTACAAGGAAGGCCGTGTTATTTTAGAATACGCACTAATAAACGAAACAGAAGGTTTCCAGGGGGAAAGTGCTACAATTCATTAGAGAAACATTAATTATAGTAAATTTTCATTTATCATAACGCGGGAGCCAGCATTGCATCAGCTAATTGCTAAATTGGCTAACCTAATAGAATTATTCTCATACTTAGCACTTAGTCTTTTTTCGTTAGTATTCAACAGTTACCAAAAGTCGCATTTGCATTAAGTTAGTAATCTAATCGTCACTTGGCTGCACTACGTTAAAATCTCAACAACTATATTTTATTTTAAGTGCGAAACTAATATCCAAAAGGTTTTCCATAGTCTGTTAATGGAATGTATAACTGATAGTAAAATCGTACACTTTTTGTCTTCGTTCTAACACTATCATAATTTGTAAGATATCTTTAACTATCGATATATATGCATATGCATGTACTATGCATTATCTAAGTTTCTGAATAGTAATTTATATCGTTTAACATATACGAAAATATCAAAATAAAAATGCCAAATAAGCTGCATAAAGGCATGCGCCCGCTTATCAGGGCAATGAACTCTGGCATCCATCGCCACAAACAAAACAATTTTTTATTGAATATTTTTATATGTATTTGGTGGGGTGGGAGAACAGAGTAAATGCAATAGATTGAACGGAGATGCTGGTTGTTCAGTTTGCTAAAATCTATGAATTAATTTCACTTTCGCTCGAAGCACTGTTTCCGAATTCTTATTATAGCTTTTTAGGTTTTTGGACAATTTTCAGAGGTCTTGAAGTTCACCACGGAGGTAATTCGTATATCCCACATACAAATGTGAATATTTATCTAAAGGTAATGTAGAATAGCTTAGCTGTTCTTTTAAGATTGCAAAACATTTAGATGCAAGTGCCGATCATAGTCGTCGCTCTAACAATGCAAAACATTTTCCACAAAATTTCTGGGAATGCCACTGCAATAACAAGTCCTTCTAGTTACCTATGACACGACTGTTCGAATCATTTGGTACGGCACCTTTAATTCATTTCAAGCGGATGGTTCGCAACCCGTGTAATTTTACTCCCGAATTCTTGAATTAAATAAATCTCATTATTTTGTTTTTTTTTTTTTCATTTTCTTATTATTTCCTATTTTTAGTAGTACTTTATGAAATTCGAAAGTTGGTTACGAATCTCACATTAGGAAACAGGTAGCAATCAAGTTACATAAATGAACATATCTATGCTGAGGAAATGCTTTTGAACGTAGTTCTACTATAAATCTAACATATTTCACTGTGCTTGTCGTCGATAAGCTGCTTATTACGTGCAGCAGCGTTAAAGTTTTCCAGTCTTTTGGGCCATCGCTATGGCATTTTCGTTGGCAATCATTTGAAACTCTTGGAACCGTTGCGAAACGCGTTGATTCATTTTCAGATACTTTTCCATACAATTCAGTGCACAGCGTTCCTAGAAAATAGAATGTGAGCAATAGCCGTTTAGATAGCCGGAAAAGTACACTAGTTACCTCATTGTCTTTAACAACTCGCGAAGTAAAATCGCGCACACAGTCTGTGAAGCACATTTCGGACAGTTTGTTGTAGGACATCAAAAAATCGGAAAACTAAAAAATTCAAAATAATTGCGTTGATTACTAGTTTTTCCTACTTATACACATTTTCAATAGAATTATGCAAACTCACTGTTTTCATTTGGTCCTTATCAATGTTATCAATCGAAACATTTTGCGCCGCTTCCACCATTTCAAGAATATAAATTTTATGTTATAATTTCTAAAGTTACACTCTTTTACATGAATTTCACTGAAAGTTTATATAGTGAAAGATTTTAATTCGCGTGCAATTCTCTTTTTTTTTTGTGGTTATGGAATACCCAGAGGCACAGCTGATATTCATATTAGAGCAAGGTTGCCACATGTAGCGAGAACTGTATATAAATTCGTTCCAATGACTGTCGGTTCGGCATTACCAGAACGACCCTGGATTTATATTCGGCCAAGAACTGTCACTCCAACATCATTCCCCGAACATTTATGCTGCTGTTGCAACAATAACGGAAATTCAAGTTATTTTCGGCAAAACAGCTTATCCGACTTCAACAGGGTTTGCCTTCCGCGTAATAAATCGCGATTATTGACAGAAATAATTTAAATTTAATAATTTTTTATTTAAATGAAATTCTAACCTAAGGGGTAGGAAGATTGAAGCTGATCCTAAATATGATTAAATTCTTGTAAGCTTCTAGAAACATTTTTTTTTGTTTCCTTAGGCATTGTAATTTGATAAAACACATAAAACCCATAGTATGACGATTTTTTTATAAATTGCGATGCTATATAATTAACGCTTGCATATTAGTATTTTTCGATACTCCGCAGCAGCGCCCAATTTATCCTAAGATTCGATCTGACTAGATTTAGATTTTCGAGGTTTGCACTTCGACCTCATGATCTTTTGCGCCCTCTATTCACCACAGTACCTCATCCAGACCCAGTTCTCTTATTAAACTTAAGATAGGGCTGGGTCGGACCGTATGTACATATGTACGTACAATTTTGACAGCATCCGCTGTTATATCCGAAAACTTCTCCATTCTACTCGGCGTGGTTTGTGCTTTGATTTTGTTTTAAGAATTCTAAAGTCCCATACACTTTGATCTTAGCCATAAGGCCGAGAAGCCGAATGATTGTTGCGAGACTATCATTCGAAATTCGGAGAGCACGTAGGTTCGAATCTCGGTGAAAGACTAAAAGGAAGAAAAAGTTTTTCTAATAGCGGTCGCACCTCGGTAGCAATGGCAAGCCTCCGAGTGTATTTCTGCTTTGCAAAAAGCTCCTCATAAAAAATGTCTGCCGTTCGGAGTCGGCTTGAAACTGTAGGCCCCTCCATTTGTGGAACAAAATCCAGACGCACACCACAAATAGGAGGAGCAGCTTGGCCAAACACCCAAAACGGGTGTACCCGCCAATTATATATATATATATATATATATAAAGTCCCATATAAATAAAAAAATATAATTATTACATTTATAAGTATAGGCGCATAATCATTGTCAAAAATAAGAAAAACTGTAGTTTATTTTAATCATAGTCGATTTACTACCTGGTTTTTTGCTTAGGCCCGTGTTTAGATTTAAGCCCATCGCCAGGTGATACTAAAGCTGGGTATAAGCAAATTAAAATGAAAAGAAATTTACGAATGTCTGTACATCTAAGTACAGAAAGCAAACAAAAAAATTTCATTTTCAAGATATTGAAAGAGATTTTGATTTAATGAACGATGAAAGATTGTTGATGCCCCCTAAACAGATCTAAATAATTAGATGGGCATGACTTTTATTCGCGATAGTTTAGTTTTTAAATAACTTTTAAATATTAGTGCCTTTAGGAGCTCGGCCAAATACCCAAGCAAAGGGTGTAAGCGCCAATTATATATATATATACTACTCCGATTTGTGGTGTGCGACTTGATGTTTTTTCACTAATGAAAGGACTTACAGTTTTATGCCGCCTTCGAACGGCACAGCTTTTTGAAGGCAGAAATACACTAGGAAATTTATCGTTGCCGGCCGAACAACCACCGTTATTAGAAAAAACTTTCTATTTCTATTCTATTCAATCTATTATTTGATATCTCGAGCCCGAACCTGGGCAATCGATCGGCTACAACGGCCACGGTGCTATTGCTTTTAGTGTTTTTTTTTTGCTTCAAAAATTTCGTATATTATCTCTACTGCATCAGAAGCCAATGTATTATTTTGAATAGCATCCCAAACACAGGTCTTTCTTTAATTCACAGTTCACAGTTCTCTACTTTCAGAGACCCTTATTTGACAATTGATAGCTCTTGCGGACAGTCTTTTTCACATTTAATCCAATTTCGCTTACGCTTTCGTTCCTAATTTATTAAATATGTATATGATTTTCTTTAAATAAACAATCTTATTTATTTACTTTCATTTGTAATTTTAATGTCAAATTTCAAACACAAAATAAATATATGTATTTATAGTATATATATTGTATGCATGTTGTGTTCCAAAAATGTATTTGTGTTTTATGATTTACGAATCTAGTTCTCTCGAATTTTTGCACTTCTAAATACTAGTTGTGTGTGAAACTTTTAGTACAATCAGCTCATTTGTGTTGTTATTATTTATCATATAATCTAAATATTAAATTTCCTTCGTTTACATTTTGTAGCCTAAATTGTTGCGCCCATCGCACACTTCATTCCTCTTACTCAATGTATTTGACGTTTTTTGTTTATTGTATTGTGATTTGGTAGTTTTTTTTTTTTAGTTTTTTTTCCAGCATTACAACATTAAAATTTCTCTCGATTTTCGCACACACATACAACATACATATATAAGTTTTACTTGCGCAACATAATTTAAACTACAAGTACGAATGTTTTAACAAAACCAACGCTATCGTCTATTTGTATGCATAGCTCGCACACGTAAAGTGTGTTACAGCATAAAAAAAAAAAATATAATCAGAAATATCCAATTTCTAAGTTATTTACAGTGAAATACAATAATATTGCTTAGAATTACAATTACAATTAGAATTACAAATACAGTTACTTCGTATTTTAGATAGGTAGACACTTATATATATGCATTAATATATATTCAATTAGTGTTATTTATAACTTTTTGTTCGTGTCTTTCTTATCAGCAACACATATAGCAAACGCTTATCTTGCACATAAATGAGTATAAAGTAATACTTACTATAAGCAAATTATTATATAATCATTAGAATTTTGAAAATAACCTGATGAGAACCGATTGACTTTTAGTTTATCTTACAACTACTTACATACAATTTTTATGATTTTAAAAATATATACCAAAAAGCATGCATAATTAAAAAATTAAGTTAATTTAGATAAAAGATTGCGCAATAAAAATCTTAAAATTATATTTATAGTAAAAAGAACAAATCTTTCTTTCTTTCTTTTTTCTTTTTACAAAAAACAATTAAAAATCAAATTGCAATCAATTAGTGGGAATATAGTGTTAAAATGTTTAGCAAATTTTGCTGACGTTTGCAATTTTAAAATTAAAATTCATATACAGCAAGCTGCAACTGCAATTATTACTGTGGTTTAAATCAAATTCGTCTAGTGATTATCTTTGACTGTAGCTTTTATAGACGCGCTGCGCGCCGCTGCGTGTTGCTGTCGTTGTAGGACTCTCGCCATTATCGACGAGGTCATTACTGGTATTTGCAGTATTGGCAGCGGATGTTGAAGCGTGATGTGTTTCTAAATTTAGAGGAAGCGCGCAGTCATCGGACTCATTCATTTCGTACACCAAGTCACGTTTCTTGAAGTAATCAATTAATTTCTTTGTAGATTTTATGTGCGCTACTGCGGAAGCTTCCGACTATTTGGTGAATATGAAGAAGAAAAGTGTTAACTCAACAAAATATTAACCCAAAGATACAAACACACAAAGATGGCGCATGTGTGTATGCCAACTTACACAGGTCAGATCCATAAAAGTGTAATATTTTTCCAGCACACTGACAATCTCTTTAAATCCATTGCCGCGTAAATGTCTACGTACTAGTGCTTCGTACTCCTCATTGTCGGTAATTAAATGACCAATTAGTAGGGCTGCGTAACTACCCTTGATAGTATGTTCCATGTGATGACCCGAGTTTTTCAGCACTGCAAATTAATTAGATTTTATAAATACTAATCAAAATAGAGCTTAGAATTTAAAAATAAATGCTTAAACTCTGCTTTGGGAATTATTATTCAATAAAGGCCAGCAACCTAAAATAATAAATTTTATTAAAATATTATTTCGTTTTCCCCCCGGCAGTCGGTTCTACGCTACCGGAACGACCAGGATTTACTATAAATCCGACCAAAGACTGTCACTCCAGCAGTGCTCCCCGTAACTGTATGGGAAATGTTTTTGCTGCTAGAACAACAACAACAACAACAACAACAACAAGAAAATTAAATGAACTAACATAAAGTCGACGAACAAAACTAACACTCTACAAGGCTCTCATCATGCCCGTCCTAACGTATGGCGCAGAAGCGTGGACGATGACAACATACGATGAAGCGACGATTGGACTGTTTGAGAGAAAGATTCTGCGCAAGATTTTTGGACCTTTGCAGGTTGGCAGCGGCAAGTATCGCAGGCGATGGCACGATGAGCTTTACGACGACATAGACATAGCGCAGCGAATAAAGATCCAGCGGCTACGTTGGTTGGGTCATGTCGTCCGAATGGATACAAACGCTCCGGTTCTGACAACAACAACAACCAGCTGGTGGTAGCAGAGGAAGAGGAAGGCCTCCTCTGCATTGGAAAGATCAGGTGGAGAACTTGGCTTCACTTGGTGTGTCCAACTTGCGCCGGTTAGCACGAGAAAGAAACGACTGGCGCGCTTTGTTAAACTCGGCCAAAATCGCGTAAGCGGTTATAGCGCCAATTAAGAAGAAGAAGAACATAAAGTCGACTTGCTTTGCGTTCAGACTATAATCGCTATTGGTATTGAAACATAATAATAAGAAGCACAAAGCGCACAAGCTTTTTAGGTTCGTTTGAATAGAACAGTGTGTTCTCATAGACCTTCTAGGCGTGCTTGCAGCTGCTCCTCTGTCTCAGTAATGCATTTGGTGCGTTTAAAGACTTTCCTATATACGATCCTTCGCAGGCAAACCTGAAATCCTATATATTTGTTGAAGATGTTCATCGGCTTTAAGATGTTTGGGGAAAAAGAAATCCATTATTTTTCCGCAAATGGCATAAAACTGTTTTATGGTCGATATTTAACTCCTGGGCGATGCTACGATTATTAACATGCCGGCCAACTTCGATTATTTCTGGTTTTATCGTAATTTTCTTTAACATCAAAAATGCTTGCACGGAATCGGCGGAACCAAAATTGCACATAATTAGCTGTTACAGTATCGGCACCATAAACACCGTTCACAATTTCAACGGCCTGGCTTGCATTTTCGCATTTTTGCCATTATCAAAAAAAAAAAAAAAAACTATGAGATGTATCGAATTTTCTGTTTGTTGACCCTGTAACTCACAACTGAATGGAACAAACAAAAAACAGCAAAAGATTTTTTTAGTGTGAAATGTCACCTTGACAACAAGCATAAACTTTATATTGTTTGACCGATACTTTATGAGATGTCGATCACTACAGCCGATCACCGCCGAGAAAATAATGAATTTCTTTTTAGTCTGAAGCCTTATGGCTCTATATGAGGTATGAGTTATGTATATATTGCAGCCAAAACGTTTTGGACCTTTTCGTATCGCATTGGCAATCATATAGAGACTTACAATTATTTACAGTTTCATCCACTTCCTCCTGTTTCTTTTTATTCTTGTCGGTACTATCCAAAATGGCATCTGTATTCTTTTCGACCAATCTATACAACAAATCGATAAAAAGGATTAAATTTGAATTTTTTTCCCTCCTCGTTAAATAGTTATTAATCACCTGGCCAATTCCTCGCATTTATAGAAATATTCCATCACAGCTTGCACAGCAGTCACTTTATTATGTTGGTGGCTACTGTATTCGGGTGGCGCATACACTTTCATTATCGCCACTCGATTAGGTATCGTATACATGGTGAGGTTAATTAGCAACAACAGCACCTAAAAATTAACCAAAAAAGGAAAATAAATAAATAACAAATTATCCACTATGTATTTTATACTTACCAGAATACTTAGCTCAAAGACACATCGTTCAGGAATGTAGTTGGGTGCCTGCAATAGCAGGCGGAAGCTGGTCTCTACTACAGCATTACGTTGGCCAAGCATTTCAGCACCCAACGCTTTCGCCGGATTAAATGTGTGCGTTAAATTGATAAGCACTTTGAGAAGTGGAAACAAAAGCTCGCGCATTACTGCACCAGGATTATCCTTAGCAGATTGCTCCGACGAATCCGAAACATGTCGCATTATTTCACGATCACATAGCGTGAAGAGTGAGCATAAGGTATGAACTGTGGCACCTTGGCCATAAGTCAACACATAACGCTGATTCTCCTCATTAAGCTGTGTCACATTTTCTAGCACACGCATGCATCGCTCAACGGTCTGCATATTGTCGAGCAGCGATTGCGTCCAATGAATGTGTGTAGTGCCATTGCTACACTCAATAACTGGTCGACAGTTATCTGAAATGGTTTTGATAATATGTTCTAGACCGCCAAGTGAGCGTAGCTCTTCCTTGAACCAATCACCGGCGCGTTTAGAGGTTAACGACAGCAAGGTTTCCATCGCCAATGTGCCGACTGTAAGTGTGTCAACATTGAGATGGGCAGCTTTTCCTTGAGATTTAATCTCATCACAGAGTTCGCGTACTTTTTGGCGATTGCGTTCGTAAGTGGCGCGATCCGAAGGTGCAGCTACAATCTCCGTTTCGAGCAGATTCATCATTAATTCCAGCGAATCACGATCCAAATCCATATTGAGACCCTCTTGTGAGAGTATAAACATAATTGCGGAGGTGCAAAGCCCTAGACTCTGGTCCAGATTAGCGTCAGAAAGCGCCTAGATTTAGGAAGAGATTTTTTTTTTTTTTGTTTATTAAAAATATTTGAAAATTACATGAGAATTTAGTGAAATTCTTGTTGTTAATGTAATGGTTTTATTGCTGGCTTACCTTGAAAAACTTTGTGACCACGCCGTGTGCGCGTACATGCATTCGGAAAGTGGGTATCATACATTTTGAAGCCAGTTGAAGTGCTGACAAACAGCGTGTCGGCGTAGGATTGTGCGGCTGCAGTGCATCTAGTATATACTCAACATCGTCATCCATTTCCTGATATTCACCAATTTCCTGTATCTGATGCGCTGTCTTTACATTACGGACGACTGTATAAAATCCTTTAGCTTTACGATCCACTTTCACACTTGTTACCGTATCGCCAGGCGCATCGATATCCATTTCGTAGGGGCTGTTAGCATGTATTTGTGCGTTATTCGTTTTTGTTATTCTCGTTAACTTATTAAGCGACGGACTATTCTCTCGCGACATACCGCTGGGACTTAGATCCTCGCTGAAGTCATCGAAAATAGCATCGACAGCAGTACGAGTAGCCGCTGGCGGTACGTTTGCCTCATTCTTCTGCAATGCCAAAGCGTCCGTGTTGCCCGCTGTGCTGCCGTTCGCTTCAGCGTCCCAACTATGTTTGTATAGATGACGTTTAGCAGCTGCTGATTGATCTGTTTGATCTTGCGGTACAAGTGCACGGCTCTTGAATATGCTACCTTTCTTCTTTGAGATCACTAGCTTAACAGAACCGCGTTGCTGTTCTTCCTCACCATTCACGCCTGTACCCGCATCACTGCTGACACCATACACGACATGTTCGGCCAAAAGTCCTGCCGTGGGTGACTCCACGACCGCATTGCAATTCACTTGATTGTCTAGTGTAAGCGTGCGCTTGAATTTGTCTTTGACTTTGTAATCCCGTCGAGGCGGTGATGATGGTGTTGCACTAGCTGGACGGGTGAGCGAGTTGGAATTGGAATTAGTGTCGTGCAAATCTAATGTTGGCGTTAAGGAAGCGGCTTGAAGTTGTGCTGTTAGTTGTGGAGAAACACAAGCATTCAAATCACTTGTTGCAGCCGAATCTGAATAATCGATACTGGCCAGTTTAATGGGTGGACCATGTTGCTGTTCCTCCAGTTCTTCTGCTGATGGTTGTAGCACTTGGGTTACTTGTTGATTCTTACGTTTTCTGCCATAGCTACGTGGTGCCGGTGGCGTACTACCTGTAAGCGGTGAGGTGCTCGTAGTGCCACTTTTAGTTGCGGCTGCTGCTGCCTCTTCGGCGGCACCGGCTTTTGCTGACAAACTAGCGGCAATTTTATTGATATTATTATTATTACTGTTCACATTATTGTTGTTGCTAATGTTACGAGGCGGACGACCACGGCGTGTTGTAGGAGCTGTAGCGATTGCTGGTGTCTCAATACTATCGTTTGTTTGGTTTATTTCAAGCTCTGTCGTAGGTACAATTGCAGATTCTGTTATAACCTTTACAGGCGATTCGTCGGCTTTTGCAGGTGATTGTGTGGGATCTTCGGCTACTACGGCACCCTTCTTCGGCCGACCTCTGGTTGCACGCTTGTTAGCTAAAGTGTTGATATCGTCCGCAATGACAGGCGATGTCACCGTCGCGGCGGGTTTTCTTCCTCTAGTTCTGGTTAATGTAACCGGCTGTATTTTTTGTGGTGATGTGATAACGTCTTCTCCCTCAACATAGTTTGTTTTGGTACCACGGCCGCGGCCGCGTGTTAAACGACGACTTGTCGCTGTTTCTTGGCCCTTTTCTATGGCTTCTTCTCTTTGGTGGTCTGCCTGAGGTTCTTTCTCCAAAACATCCATTTTCTCTATTACACCGTTCACTTTAGGCTCATTGGTTTCATTGCTGGCGGCTGCGGAGCAATGAAGACTCTCATCACCACGCAATACAGCCAGGATATCTTCCTGTAACGGCTCTTCAACCAAATTCGTTGCACGTTGGCTAACCTCACCGTCCATCATCATAGATTCCAAACGCGATTCGATATCTGATGGCGGCGCAACCAACGAGGAATGCTGACTTGTTTCTAGGTCGCTGGTGATCACGCTAGAACCACGACTGTGTATGACACAGCTCTCCTCCTGAACTGCCTGCGCCAGAAGCTGTGGTGTACTGTTGCCTTTGGACGAAATGCTACCCAAAACTGAGGATTGCGAGTCAAAGTCGCGTTCCGAAAGAGCTGGCGGTGAAATAACAGTGCGTCCTAATAATGTTGGCTGCTGGTGTTGTTCCAAGTGCGCGCTAAATGCGAGATGCGGTGATGGTGTTTTGAATTCACTACCTGTTGCAGTAATATTTGCTTGCAGCGAATTTGAAATCTGTTCCAAAGCGGCGTGTTTTAAGTGCTTATGTTTTTTACTTTTCTGCTTCTTTTCGCGCTCACCACCCGAAGTAGCACCAGATTCTGCTGCGGCGGCTTTCTGTGCTGCTGCCGCAGCTTTCGCTGCCTCGGCTGCCTTAATGGCGTTGCGTATCACGTCTGTTTTTATGATTAACTTTAAACGTTCTTTAGGCGGTTTATCCGGCGAAATCTTCACTGTTGAGTAGTTGATCTCGGGTGGATCTTCAGCGTTATGATGCTGATGCGCAAGTGATGCATTTGCGGCATGCGGTGCAGGAAATGGCGGCGGCGGTAGCACAGGATCAGGTGATGGCGGCCGGAGCGGTTTAACAATAATCTTTGGTGTATTGTATACCGTCGGCGGGTGTGCGGGAGGAACTTCTTCAGTAGACGAATGCCGAGATTTGGATGGCTCGGTATCGTGTTGCTGATGCGGGGAGACGATGTTGTTGCTTGCAGGCTGTTCCTCACTATCAGTGCTCACCAAACGGGAGGTACCCTGAAATATTAAAGATTATTTAGTCTAATTTATATACCATATTTCTTTACTAATAAGTTGGAATTCTTTTTATTTCCGCGCATAGTGCCCTAGTATATTTTAAGCTCATTCACATAACGATTGTGCGTAACCGTATAATGGAATCAATACAGATGTATGCATGAATGAGCAAAATGTTGAGGGTCGATTTGTGTCTGGCCACCCTCTCGTGCGTACGATGACTCCGGTAAACATAAATTTCGATAGAATTTTATTCATTTATTAATTTTTTGTCCAAGGAAGTTTGGTATTAAAAATGGTCGAGTATCTCGGCCAACTTTTGGATAAATGCATGTATTTCAATGTTTTGTATACCCTGTGGGCTTATGACCGAGCTCCTTATCGGGTTTGTGGTGTGCATCTTAATGTTTCTCCACAAAATGAAGGGATCTACAGTTTTATGTCACCCCCGAAAGGAAGATGGATGGCTTGTTTCGAAAGCTTTTTCATGTCAGATACACATTCGGAGGTTTGTCATTGCCTGCCAAAGGGCGTCCACATATTGGTATATTCGGCATAAACATTATTGAGATCAGATAAAACCCTACCACTTTTTATAAAACTAAATTTCCGTTCGTCTATTGGATGGTACAAGATATAAATCTACAAATTTGTTGAATTCCAAAAATTAACAACCGGTCAAATTAAAATTTACTAAACTCTACATCCGGTCCGAATTTAGTCTTCCTTTTTTGTTTATATGTATATTTATATAAATAAATTATTTTAAACACTTACACTTTACAAGAAATAAAATATGAATTTTTTATTGAACATTTTTTAAAGAAGCAATGTTAACCAATTAATCTTTGTTTCCTATTTTTTACCAAACCGAAGTATTCGAAATGAAAGAGAGTAACGCCAAGTTAAAAATGCGCGCCTTTTTCTCATCGTTTGTTGTTACACTACTTTCGTGGTTGCTTTTGTGGATGTTTTTCTTCAATTCCATTTCGAGTGGTATGTATTTTCTCTCTTTTTGGCATTTGAAGCAAATTAGAACACAATCCATTGTGAATAGTGGTGAAAAAATTAAGATTTTAACATGTTGATGCATGGCGATGGTGATGGTGGTGGGTACGGGGTCATTAGATGGCAAATTAATTTTCAAGTGCATGCCCAGTATTAATGGTTTGTTTCGAGAAAGGATAAAGAAAATGATGAGGTATTTAAGATTATAGGACTGTGAAGAAGAACTTTCTAAGAATTTGACCATATTCGCTCTGCGAGAGGTAAATATGACAAAGAGTACGAAAACGAATAGTTGTGAGAACTTGCACGTTTTCATGCATCGCTATTCAAAAACGTCAAAGGAATGGAAGATTGTTAATGATATTACGATCCAATTAAAGCACACACATACACTTCTCTTATATTAACTTGTTTCTATATAACCCAGAAGGAAATGATGCAATATCTTGCCTTCATAAGCTATTACAGAACAGCTTCTAAGCAAGTGAAATGCTTATGTCAACAGCACTGCTCACAGAGCGCTTCCAGTGCTCCTTCTCGAGAAGTGAGTAGGCAAGGTGTTACAAAATAAACTGTCGAGCTAACGTTTGTACCTATACACAATATATGAAGACAGCTCCTTCTCAAAAGCATTCTCGTACAAGCGGTGGCATAATGACTTGCAATAACACCTTCTATAAGATGCTCCGTCGCAAGCGAAAATGCAATGCCTTGCGTTTTGGCTCATTTCATATAAAAAATAATTAAGGAAATCATGGAGATGGTAAGGCCCTCCCGATTCCAAAGAAGAGCTTCTGTAATTGCTTTTCACTCCTTCTTTTTTCTACTGGGAAGTTTTCACTACAGATCTTTCAAATTTCAGCTTTTTATTTGTATATTATAAGATTATATTCTTGTGAACAGCTGTTTTACTTACTGGCAAATTCTTATGAGCAAAAATTTATTCAGTAAGAACTTGCAACCCTCCCTCAAAATTAAATGTCATTTTGGTTTCTCGATTTCCCCTTATTAGCAAGTTTTTTAGGTACAAGCAAAATGTATTTAACAAAGTGTGCTTTAATTTGGCAGTGCTATCATGTGAAATATTCTAAAATATAAAATTAGAAGAAATTCTCAAATTTTAATTCCTTTGTTTACATTTGCTAACATTATAGTCCGTAAAAAAAGAGAGCCGCACTGAGTTATCAATCACACCTTATTTGATACACCAAACGTGATCGTTAGTAACAATTAGTATAAACTATCGCGCATGCAAACTTTGCAATCCGTGCACCGAGCAACGGTTTTGCAAGACAAAAATTTATAAATATAAGTGCCCTCTTATTTTGACAGCAGTAACAATAGTATCAATTCCGAGTGTTATATTAACCTAAATCTTCAATATCAGATATGTAAGCCTTTAAAGGGCTTATCAATGTATTGAAATTGGAGAACAATTAGTAAGTTTCATTGTTATATATACCTTAGAAATTCTTAGCACGATTGGCGGGTGTTCAGGTGTTTTCGGTGCCAAAGGTGGTGCGGCTGGCGTCGTAACAGCTGCAACGCTTGTTATTGAACTACCAGCAACGGACGTTGGCGCGGGTGCAGCGGGTGGTGGTAGATCTGGTTCCGCCGGCGCAATTTCTTTTATACTTTCCCCAATATTCGGCACAGCAGTCTCGTCTTCTTTAGGTGATTTATTTTTAGGATATATAATATCCTTCAGAGGAGTTGGTATGCGTTCGTCCTCATCGTCCTCACAATAGTTGACTACCTTGCGTGCACGGGAAATTATGCGTGATGGTGGTGCCTCGGGTTTTAATTTCTTTTCCTCTTTTTTCTTTTTTTGTTTTGATTCGCCAACCGGTTTAGTGGAGATTGCAACATCTCCAGTGGCGTTGCCATCATCCTGCGCTGCTAATGTTGCCGCCGTCACCGCTGCCTGCTTTGCACTTGCCTTTTTCGGTGATTTTTTCTTACGCTCACCTGAATTGGCTTTCGGCAATTTTAATTTTATAGGTTCTCGTACTGGGGTACTAAGTGAACCTGCATTAGATGTTCCAGCCGAGTAACTATCACGTATTGGCGAAGCTGGTGTTCTAGGCAGGTTTTGTATTATTTGTGCAATCACTTCAGGTGGCGCAGAGTTGCGTGATTTAAAAAACTTCTTAGGTTTAGGAGGCTCTGGTACCGATGGTGACATGTCATCGTCGAGTAATGATGCAGGACTCTGCGCTGGACTCGCTGCTGCGGCTGCCGCAGCAGCTGCTGCTGCAACTGCTGGTGAGAGTGCAGCTAAAGCGTAAGTACGCGTCGATGTGAAACCTATTTTGCCCCATTTACCAACAGTACCTACGGAGCGCGCTACGGTCGGACGATTTGTACTTTCCTCGCCCTTGCAGAGCACATCCAGAGGTACAACGATATTTTTACCCCAACGTGACATTATACGTGAGTTTGGCTGATCGATTCCTTTCTCAGTTTTTCAATTATGGTTAGTGAACAATATGTTGTTTCACTTGTTCTTGTTTTTATATTACTTTTCATTTGTATTGCAAATTACAATACAAAAACATTTTCACACAATTACTTTATCTTTTGCCCAATTTTAGTTGCAAACTTTTTGAAAGCACTTCACACAAGGGTGAATTAGTTTAAATTGTTATGGGCAGAAGAAAATTATAATACAAAACGGTCTTTTTGAGATAATGTCTGATTGGATCCATTTTTTTAATTCATATTCCTTACATCATTATGCATATCTTTTAAGTTCAATGAAATTTAAGCTGTTTTTTGTTTTTGTTTTCTTTTGTATTTACTATGCAGGCGGCGCATGATATATTCATTATAATTCACCACATTGGAATTGTTTATATTTTCACCACGGCGGTCAGTAAACACAACACAAAACGTCAAATGTGTTTTTGTTGTAATATCGTGTAGTTTCCTTTCGGCGCGACTTTCATCTGCTCCCCTAATAAAATTTTCGTCCCATCCAAATACTACCACTTTTTTCTTCTCCAGCCACCCAATCAATGGACCCGACCAAATACAATCAAATTGTACAATGGCACAAATAAACGCTTTTTTCCACAATTATATGCTGTACGAATTATTTTGTAACATAATTTTCCGTCATAAAGTGCCCATTATCGTAATAAATAACCAACAGTTGCACGAAAATTTACAAATTTTTTCCCCGATTTGCTTTCACATTCGTGTTCAGTGCCACCGTACCTTTATGAGCTTTTCTTTGTAAGACAGACGGCGAGGGCATACGATATTAAGATCACTTTAACATAAACCAAAACTACATTAAACGCGCGTAAAATATTTGTAAACGTTTTTATGCAATATGTTTTAATCACTTGTCAAAGATTTATTCACGAAAACTGGTTTGAAATTGACATAAAAAGAAAATTATTTTTGGCGAGGTTTACTGCTTTTATGTATCGAAGCCATTTTTATTTTTCTCGTTCCTTATTCACCACTTCGGTGGTATTGCCATTCGTATAATATTCAAGAAAATACTAAAGCGTATTGAGGGATTTGAGAGGAATACGCATATGTTTTTTGTAAATGCTTCATTTTATAATAATTATTATTTATTTATTATATTATAATTAAAATTATAAATTAATACGTTTACAACACTAGCTACCAGCCCTGTATTATTATTTGAATTGATTATGAGTAAATTAAATCTTAATCGAATTGAAATGCTTGTTAGCCTGTTGAATGGGTCTTTTTGATCTACGTATGTGTCTCCATCTAACGGGGTGCGATCTCTTCGTTATGGACGTGAAGCTGATTTGTGTGCCAGAGAAGATGCAAGAGGGTTTTGTGGGTCAGTCTTTTTTTTAATATTTTTCCCTTGCTATTTTTAATTTTGTCATCGGCTATGCGTATTTGGAGATCTTTGTGTATGCTCGAGTTTTTGACTTGACATGACGCTGCTGTTATTGTTCAGAGTATCGGCCGCCGTAGCCGAATGGGTTGGTGCGTGACTACCATTCGCAACTCACAGAGAGAACGTCGGTGAAACACCAAAATTAAGAAAACCATTTTTCAAATAGCGGTCGCCCCTCGGCAGGCAATGGCAACCTCCGAGTGTATTTCTCCTCATAAAAATATCGTTCGGAGTCGGCTTAAAACTGTAGGTCCCTCCATTTGTAGAACAACATCAAGACGCACACCACAAATAGGAGGAGGAGCTCGGCCAAACACCCAAAAAGGGTGTACGCGCCAATTATATATATATACATATATATCTTGGATTGTAGTCTTTGTACGATACCGATGTTAGTAGAAAAGTTTGTCAACCAAAGCTGTATGGAGTACACTCATATTTACTTTTTAATGGAATTGTATAGCTTTGTGGTCTAGTTTTAATATAGATTTCCAGTTAATTAACCAATATAAGTTTGAAGTTTCTAAGTTTATTTGGACTTTTTGGCAAGAATTTTCCTTTTCAAGGTAGGACGTCTGTCTAAGTATGTACTCAGGAATTGTTATATTATTTATACCAACAGCTGCACATGTGTTTGTCTTAATGGTAATCCCCACCTATTTACATTTTTGCCCATTCTCCAGCCCCCTTCTACAAGTTTTAAAGGATTTTGTAAGATTTTGATGCTTCCGTTAGGCATTTGCGTCGGTAAATAATTCTGGTATCATTCATGATAGTTGAAGTTAACACATTTCTACTTATGGGAACATCAGATGTAAACAAAGAGCATAACGCTGGTCCAAGAACTATTATTCCCCGAAGAGCACCAACCGAACAAATTTTTTCTGTAATAAAATAGTTTAATCGTGCCTTGAATCGTCTGTCAGATGTAAAATAGATTTCATACACAGGCTGGAATACCGGTTGTCGGACACTATAGATCTTTTTATGTTGCCACTATTGGGTGGCGTTCCTACGTAAGCGGAATGACATTCCCATGGCAGCCGGTTCTACGTTACCGGAATGACTCGGGGTTTTCTCGAACAAGGGCTGCCGTCCCAGTAAACTAGCCCTGTCTAGTGTACCGTATCCCATTCGGATTTATATTCGACCAAGGACTGTCACTTCAACAGCAATCTCCGTATATGTATGGAGAATGTTCATGCTTCTACAACAACAGCAATTATTATTTGGAGGACAAGAAATGTCATGGTAATTATCTAATGTGCGGTTTAGGTGCCAAAATTGGTTAAATGTAATCGGCATGGGTACAAGTCGACGCATTTTGATTCAATTATTCACATATATGCCGGAGAAGCAGCGCATTTTTTTTCTCATAAAAATATCCGTCGTTCAGCGTCGGTTTAAAAGAGTAGGTCCCTCCATTTGTCGAATAAGTGCACGTTATAACAAGAGGAGTAACGCAAAAAGAATAAAGCAAATACCCAAAATTCAGTAACGCACCAAATTGGAGTATTACATAACTTGAGCACTAATTGAACTTTTTTTTGTTAAATATTGCTAATTACTTCCATAAAAATGTAAACGCAAAAAGAGCGATGGAAATAAATTTTGAAAAATAGTGTCTGGTATTGCCACTTTATTGGAATAAAATATAAATTCAAATTTGTTTATGAGGTGTCTACAATATTGGACGACAGATTTACATGATTTACATATATATTAGAGGAACTCACACCAATTTCGTTAATTTGGCGGTGTTTTAGTTGGCAGTTTGTGAAATACATTTAGCTGTGAACGAATTTTTATGCTTATTTTTATTAGTTGGGTAATGTTCTTTCGCACCAGCAGAATAACTTCTTAACTGTGCTTTGCTTCCACGGTACGTAATTCGCTCTCTAAATAATTCGCTAGGTAATTCACGAATTATCCTGTTTCCACGGCGCATTTGTAGTTCACTTTGGCAGCTCTCCGTCGTGTTCTTGTTCTCTGCTTTTTATTATTATTTGTTGTGAATATCGGTGATGGAGAAAAGAAGTGAATTAAAACTAACACTTTACTTTATTTGTTAGTGCATATAAACTTTTCAAAGGACTTAAACTTTCAGAGGTTAATGATAACTTCACAGTTCCTAGAAGAGGCAGTTGCAGCTATTTGGGCTAATCTAAGTAAAGGGGTTACATACAGTTAGATGGCCGAAAAAACGAAGTTTCCAGAATTTTTTCTGAGAAAACTTTTAAATTTATTGATCTAAAATTTTTTACACATATTAAGTTATCGTTTAACTGTATTTTAAGACTTAGTATTACTAAAAATATTTATTTGGAAAGGAGCTACAGCTGATCTCCAGGAGCTCCTCTCAAAAAAGATGTTTTGCGGTGACCACTACATACATACAT
>JAYXIM010012534.1:0-30545 GCA_037575425.1 Anastrepha fraterculus | reverse complement strand
GTGCTCATTTACCTGATGTTATTTTCCACTATTAACGGCATACCTTCCTCTTTATATTGAAATAAACTTCGGATCATTTATATTAAAGAATATCATTTTTCTTTGAATATCAAAATAACACCTCTGTTTGGAAAGCCCTATACCTTGTTGCCTACGCCGCCTGTTAAGAACGCTGATATTTCTGCGTCGAATGTAGATAAAAGCCCCATGTAGAAATCGGTTCTCAAAAATAATAGGCGCAAACTCAAAAAATCTCTGATTTTTGGATCTAACATCAATAATGAATTAAGCGTTTTTTCGAAAATGAGATGATTACATCTATCGTCATTTTCATCCTCAGTAACTGCTGATCATCTTAAAGACTATATTGTTAAACACACTAATATTGAGGAAAACTCCATCTTTTGTTACAGTCTTGTTAAGAAAGGTGTTCAGCCTAAATATGAAAAACGTTAATTTCAAAGTTGACGTGAATGCAAACTCATACTCTAAGCTATTAGTGCCTGAATTGTGGTCTACTAACGTGGCCGTTCGGCCATTCAGTTTCTTGCCAAAAAACGACGAAGCGCAAAAGGTGTCCAATTGCAATCAATCGGGGTAGGCGGAGAAGGTAACAGCCTAAAAATCTATATGCAAAACATGTCTGGTATTAGGACCAAGTCGCAGCTTGTAAGATTGTTTAGCTCTCATCAAGAATACGACATTATTGTCATCATCGAGTCGTGGTTGAACGAAAACTTCTTTAGCGAGGAGTACTTTGACTCCAACATCTACGCTGTTTTTCGGATGGATAGAAATGTTAACTCAACTGGATATGCCGAAGGCGGAGGGGTTCTAATCGCTGTGAAATGTAAACATCACGCGTCTGAGGCTGCACTTGAAAATACAGAAGCGCTGCTCGACCAATTTTGTGTACACATTCGTGGTATTTCTCAATCCATTTATGTTTGTGCCACGTATTTTCCGCCTAACAGTAGCCACAACCTCTGCACAGTCAATATCGACAACGTTCCTTCTTTGGCTTTGAATGAAGTAGGCGGCGACAATCTTTGTCTGCTGGGAAACTTTAATCTGTGCAATGTCAACTGGTCAAAAAAATGTAAATTTCTTTGTTCTGTATAAGGAGTATGATAAGAAATTCGTCTGCTGGGATAAATTTCGATTCGAAGAAATTTTAAAACCTAATCCAAAAGCGTTTTGGAATTTTGTAAATTCGAACAAATATGTTTCCAATATTCTGCTAATACTCCAGCCGATGCCGCTAATCTCTTCGCTGAGTTCTTCAAGTTCAATTTTGCATCGGCCTCTGACAGTGAGGAAAATGTTTTCTTCAATATAGAACCATCTATTGACTTCGGCAAGCTAGTATTGCCCATTGAAGATGTCTTTAGAGGCGTTCCTCGTCTTAAATCTTCTTCAAACACTGATGTTGATGGTTTGTCTGCCGTGTTATTCAAGCAGTGTGATTCTTTACTACAACCTCTGTTGTCGATCTTTAACAAATTACTAACTTCGGGTACTTTTATTGATGCCTAGAAATTGACTTTCATTTCACCCATTTTCAAGAGCGGTGAACACTAAAACATTTTAGTAACTAAAGGCCTATTTCATCATGCAGGACAAATTGCTTTTTGCAACTTTTTGCATCAAGATCATGGTGCGTTCGGAGCAACATGGCTTCCTTCCGGGCCGCTCAACAGTGTCTAATTTTGCTGTATTTTCGGATGATTGTATCGCTGCCTTCCAATCAGGGCACCAACATTCCTAAGGCCTTTGATCGGGTTTCCCATATAATATTAATAAAAAAATTTGCCTGCATTGGCTTCCACTCGGCCTTCTTAAGTTGGATCTCATCTTACTTACAGAATCGCCATTGTCAACAACGTTAGGTCTCTTCCTTTCGTTGCTTGCTCTGGGGTTCCGCAAGGTAGTATTCTGGGCTCACTTCTTTTTGTTCTGTTTATCAACGATATTAACTCTTGCTTTTCGTCAGCAAGATTCGTGCTTTATGCAGACGACGTTAAGATTTATTCGACGATTACTAGCTTCCTCTACTCTGAATTGATGCAAATTGACTTAGATGATCTCAGCAACTGGTGTATCAATAATTGTCTATCGCTCAAAATAAATAAGTGCTTCCAAATTACCTTTTCGAAGCGTGCCACTGTTATTGACTCCTCTTATCACATATCGAGAACACCGCTGTCACGTGGCAGTGAAACTAAAGACTTGGGTGTAATATTTGATTCGAAGCTTAGCTCCGATTTCTCCCACCCTTATATGCTGAAGCTTTTGTATACGGCGTTTGTCCGTTCCAACTGGGGTATTCATCTTTCGTTTGGTCTCCGTATTATTCGTGCCATGCTGCTAGAATTGAACGAATCCAGAAAGTATTCTAACATTTCGCTTTGCGAAATTTACGCTTTTGGGATCCTATCGCTACATATAAAGCGCGATGCCTATTGATCAACTTAAAATCATTGCAAGGTAGGACAATAATCCTATCTTTATCTTTCATTTTTGACTTAATCCGTGGCGCTGTTGACAGTCCGATGCTTCTGGAGAGGATTTTCTTTAATATTACGGCCAGAACTTTGCGTTGGTCGGAGTTCTTCTATGTTGGTCTTTCAAAGTCCCTTTATGCTCGGAATGCTTCTATTTCTTGAACCTTAATTGAGTTTAATAAAATCTCTAAATTTGTTGAGATCAATTTTTCGTTTTCAAAAGATCAACTCTTAAAATATTTGAATATTTATTATAAATAATTTAATTGCACTTTCTTTTTTCTTATTGCCTATTAACCATAAAATATGACTACTTAGTCTATAAGAATCTATTATATTCATTGGTTTAATAAATAAATAAATACGCCAGTTCACCCTTTTTCGCATTCCCAAACTTTTAATATCCTGTGTACTCAGGGACATAATCAAATGCACTAAATTTGCACGAAATTCACTATAGATATTTTTCGTAGCTGCACCCAGTTAGAAGTGGTTTGTTTGTTTATGATAATGCCACGCCATAATTTAATTAGAACCCATAATAAGGTCACGCATACCCACAAAGTTTCAAAACAATACGACTTCACTTTATCAAAAGCAGGATATAGGATGTACTATATGTGTATGTATAGGTATTTTTCGCATAATTTACGCGCACTCAAATCGTACCGGCACTCTTACATACTCGTATACGTACGAATATGTGTACAAATATCTGCTGCCAGCATAGGTTTGCCACATTTGTGTGGTTTACGCTACATCAACGGCGAATGCGCTAACAAAATATAATATAATATAAATACAAATAAACCATACTAATTTACAAACAACAAAGTTAAATTATAAAATTATCAAATATTCATTGTTGGCTGGTGACTTGTCAAAATAATATCCGGTTTAATAGAATAATAAACTCTAAAATTTCTCTACAGCTTCCGTGTGCAATGAAAATTCTTTACTACGTCAAATGCAGTGCAAATTAATAAAGTTAGTTGGTAGTTGAATTTTGTGTAGCGTTCCTGTGTTTTGTTTACGGCTGCATGGTTCAGCGGTGAAATCGACAGCGACAAGTTTTCGTAGGTGGAAAATTGAAAGGTGAAATATTTTAACAAATGAAGTGGGCTTTGTTTTTGTAAATAAATGTTTTTGACTTCAAAATATTAAGCGTGTTTCATGCACCCTTATTTACAAAGGGAAACACCCTTTTACTTTCCCTTGTAAAGGATATGCCAGCCCGAGAAGTTCACATCTTTTACCACTGAATAAGGGTAACACATCACTAATAATACACGTCTGCAAAATTCTTGTGTGTATTTTTTTTGCTGGGCCACTTGAAAAAACCTTGATGTTGCGAATTTTTCCACACAAAAATGCCACATTTATAAAAATACGTACCTGATGTTTACACCCTGTATTCGGTGTTTGCCCAAGCTCCTCTTCCATTCGGCTACGGTGGCTATTCCATAGATATACATATATGTAACATATAATAAGAACTTCGTTTGACTCCGGTTGGAGCGTAAGGCCAGGTCTCGTTTCAGTAATTGATTTATTTCGGAAAGATTGGAGATTCGCCTAGGTTTTCTAGTCCAATGGTAGAGCTGCTACCTTTGATAGCAAACAGCTACTACTTTGCGTATGGTCATGCCATGGATGCATGTTTCAATAGCGATCCGCTTGATACAAGACGCTGTAGCCGCCGCTAGCCAGCGGACATACGCTACATTTTGCCATGCGACAGAATTGTGTGATATGAATTGTTCTTAGCTTCGGTGTTCCCCCTCGACCCTGCCGACCATTGGACTTACTGAGCTCCATTGCACTTACTGAGCTCCATCATCGCGACAAGATGACAACCCTAGGAGGGTAGATATAATGTAGAAATATTAAGCAAGGAATCATTCGTCTGACAAAAGCCTCTCCATAATGAAGAGTAACGCATTGAGTGCACATTGTCAGTCTTGGCACGATGAGTTATCTAGTGAAGCACAAATCGATTTATCTGCGCCACAAAACTGTAATCAAAATCCCACTTTTCGAGGCGGAGCATTCTACTCCGCGTTATAAAGAGGCTCTTGAAGCGTCCACATGTTGTTTTAAAATAAAACCTGTAAACATTTAGATTCTCTCGGGCTTTACTATTTTCAATTAAAATACGGCTCATAAGATTTTCATAAATAAAGCAGCACGAATCTCTGGATGCTTACGCGATGTAATATGACGAAATAAGCATATATTTAAGCTTAAAAAGGAAAGTCCGAATTTATAAAATATGCGTTCGACCTACGCCGTTGGAACCCGGGCAGATGCAACTGCAACACAACAAGCAATGAACGAGGTAGAGATAGGAACATTGCGATCAATCAGCGGACATACTCGCATAGATTTCATTCGAAACGAAGAGATTATAGGGATATACGATCCACAAGACATTATTAGGTGGAGCCGCAGACGAAAGAGGGAATGGAGGAGCCACGTGCTCCGCAAGCCCGACAATAGGTGGGCTCAAACAGTAATGGAAAGCCGACGACTCCCAGGCCACCCAAACGCACTCCCAAAGGCTGGAATAAGTGTTGGACATCCAGCTCTATCGATAACTAAATATTTTTCACATACAATATAAGCCAAACAAATTTTATCTTTTGTACAAAATTTTTTAAAGCGTATTTAATTCTATAATAAAGAAGAAGAAAAATTCCATGTGAAAAATTACATCATTTAAATGTCTACAAGTGAAATCAGCCAATCCGCCAAACAGTCGATTCATGAATGCCTAATTATGGAGAACGTCATGATATCGGTGTTGAAGGTTGTTCAGCAATATTTTGCTACAGCAGTAATACTCTTAACAAAACGTCCAGTTCTTGGTCGACCAGTTCTTTTCTCTATCCTCGACAGAACCTCTTCTTCTTCTTAATTGGCGCGATAACCGCTTACGCGATTTTGGCCCAGATTAACAAAGCGCGCCAGTTGTTTTTTTTGTGCTAACCGGCGTCAGTTGGACACACCAAGTGAAGTCAAGTCCTTCTCCACCTGATCTTTCAAAAGCAGAGGAGGGATTCCCCATTTTTTGCTTTCATCAACTGGTACCGCATCGAATACTTTCAGAGCCAAGGCGTTTTGTATCCATTCGGACGACATGACCCAGCCAACGTAGCCGCTGGATCTTTATTCGCTGCGCTATGTCAATGTCGTCGTAAAGCGCATGCAGCTCATCGTTCCAACGTCTGTGATATTCGCCGTTGCCAACGCGCAAAGGTCCAATAATCTTACGCAGAATATTTCACTCAAGCACTCCAAGCGTCGCTTCATCGGCTGTTGTCATCGCCCACGCTTCTGCGCCATACGTTAGGACGGGCATGATGAGAGCCTTGGAGAGTGTTAGTTTTGTTCGTCGAGAAAGGACTTTACTGCTCATTTGCCTACTTAGTCCAAAGTAGCACTTGTTGCAAGAGAGATTCTACGTTGGATTTCAAGGCTGACATTGTTATCGGTGTTAATGCTGGTTCCTAAATAAACGAAGTCTTTTACAACCCCGAAATCTAAACTGTCAACAGTGAATTGGGTTCCGATACGCGAGTGCGCCGACTGTTTGTTTGATGACAGGAGCTACTTCGTTTTGTGCTCGTTCACCACCAGACCCATTCGCTTTGCTTCTTTATCCAGTTTGCGAGAGACAGAATTAATGGCGTGGTTGTTAAGGCCGACGATGTCAATATCATCGACATCTGTACAAAATCGGTCAATGAGTTCATTAGCAAGAAATCACAACAGTTGTTTTTTTTATTGTTTGCTTTGGAAATTAAAACTAAGAAAACAACAAAACTGTACATTCAACGAAAAAAATTAGCATATTTGATTGCAACGAGGTTTTGATACTCAACTTCATTATTTCGACTTTTCACTGTACGAGGTGTGTTCAAATTCGATTTTTTTGTGGCGATATGTTGCTCCTAAGGTCTTAGGACTTCTGTCTCTAACTCATGCCAACGAGTTCGGCCATTTTGAATGTTCAGTTAATTGTTGACAGCTGCTTTGCTTGCACGTGTTTCGGCTGGTCTTCGATTTTTACCTATTCGGAAAGATGGATCAAAGAACCTGTATCAAATTTTGTGTGAAAAACGAAATTAAGTGCGCTGATGCATTTCGAATGTTGACTGTGTCATACGGAGAAGCTACTTTGGACCAAAGCAACGTTTATCGGTGGTAGATGTGAACGACGAAAAGCGTGCCGGACGCCCGAGCACAACAAACAGACAAAAAAATTGATGAAGTGAAGAAAATGGTATTGACCAATCGTCGAATCACCGTTAGAGAAGTTGCTGAGGACCTAGACATATCGATTGGCTCATGCCATTCAGCATCGCATGCCGCGACGACCTAGATTTGCTGCAGAGGGTCTTAACTGGTAACGATGGTGCGACGGTTTATGGTTATGACGTGGAAATCAAAGCTCAATCATCTCAATAGAAGCTGCCGCACGAACCAAGACCGAGTTCTCGATCGAAATGCAAATTATTATTAGTTAAGCTCAGCTCGTTAAAATTACTCCTCGGGGATTTTGGGGCCAATGATTGCAAATACGATGCCAATTTCTCAAATTACAAATTGTCGAATTCGAAAGGTTGAGCCGAAGTCATTACACTGAATGCTCTGAGTTTTTTGTAGTCGCTGGTTGCCGCCAAAGGATTTTATGAAAAAAATCACTTAAAAACATAATATTTCTATCTAAAAATGCATTATATTGTAAAGTACTTATAGTGATGGTATCAGAGATCGTCATGTAAGTGAGCGAAACAGGATCATCAAAGTAAAAGAGCTATTAACTTACGGAAGAGCTTTAGGGCAAACCTGCCGACTAAAGATTCCTTTGAGAATAAAAGATTTTTTTTTTTGAGTTAGGGCAAACAACTGCCTTCCAACTATCAGGACTGAGCTGACTGAGCTGCTTGAGCTGACTGAGCTGACTTCTGATAGAATGGCTTTATTTTTGTATTTTCTTTTTGCCTTGTCATCAATAAAATATACATAATTACAATCAAACGTTGTTACAAGTAACAAATCAATAACAAAGTTGTAAACACTTAAAATACTATACAAATTAAATTCTGCTTAGGTTGACTTAAATTTTGTTCAGGGTTAGCTTACTTCACAGTGAGTTATGGCTTTGCTTTGGAGTGGGGTATCCTGTGCCAAAAAGTGTATTTGGTGTGTGCCATGTGTTTAATTATGTTTCGGGTTTCAAAGAAAAGGGCAAAGAGTTTATGTCATTGAAATTGAAAAGAATTATGTCATTAAAGTGGAGTAAATTGAAATGAAAATAATTATGTCATTAAAGTGGAGTAAATTGAAATGAAAAGAATTATGTCATTAAAATTGAAGAGTAGAGTGAATTGAATTGGTTTACTTAATTTGAGTTTGAGTATTAGGAATATTTGGAAGTGAAGTGGAGGTACTCTACACCCCTATGGTTAAGATTGAAAATTACTGTGCTAAGAAATTTGTTTAAATTTTGCAAGTACAGTGGTTTTCAATAAAATAATTTTATGACTTTAAAAGTTTCTTAGTATATCTAAATCTATTTTTAATTCTATGTTTTATAGTACATTTTTCTTAAATTTATTTAATATGATAATATTTTAGGTGATTTTGTATTTCTTAAGGGTATTATTATGATATTCTTTAAGCTTATTGTTAATTTGTAATACAGAATTGACTCCTTTACGCTCTACTATGAGATAAGGGCCATGATATGGACTTTGCTGTTTTCTTCTAGTTTCTAGTTTTACAAATACCCAGTCACCTACTTTTAGTTCTGATGTGTTACTGTTCTTGTCATATAGTTCTTTTCTCTTTTGTTTTGTTAGTTTTATCAGTTCTTGTGCCCTAAGAAGTGACTCTTTTAGTCTAAGTTTCATCTCATTTGCGTAATTGTTTAAGTTATATACTGGTTGATTGTCCTCGATTATGTCAGTTGGTAAGCTTGGAAGTTTTCCGTATATTAACTCGTACGGTGAAAATTCCGTCTCTATGTTTGGCGTGGTATTGAAAGCAAATGCAAAATAAGGTAGCCATTGGTCCCATTCGTGATTTTCCACGAAGTGTAACAGAAATTCATTTAGGACTCTGTGACTCCTTTCAACTGTTATTGTCTGATGGTGATAGGGTGCTGAAAAGGTCTGCTTTATATTTAGTATTTCGCATATATTTTTCATTAATTCATTTGCAAACTCTGTACCTCGGTTAGATTTTAGTGTTTTAAAAAGTCCGTATTTACCTGTTCCACTAGTGTCTTTGCGATAGAAATTGCTTCTTTAGTTTTCATTGGGAATAAGATTACGTATTTTGTCAGTTCGCATTGTACCGTTAAAATATATCGGAAACCATTTGATATAATCAATGGTCCTACTGTATCTATGCTTAAATTTTCAAAGCTTGTACTAGGTGTGTCCGTTATTGTCATTTTTTCTTTTATGTACTTTGTCTGTTTGTTTCGAGTACATTCTTTACAACTGTTTATATATCGTTTTATCATTTTTCTCATGTTCTTCCATATGTATTTTTGCTTTAATTTTAAGATAGTTTTTCTTATACCCAGATGTCCTCCTAGTGCTGAATTGTGATACTCAAAGATAAAATTTTTTACAATTTCTTCGTCATTAATTTGTTTTGGGGCTTTATATAAAATTATTCTTAAGGGTCTTAATTTTTGTTCTAATCTTTCACTTTGTAACTTGTTGAATGCATTCTTAAAATTTTCAATATTCATTTCTCTTAATAAATTATCTTTTGCTAGCGCTAGCTTTTCTATATTTCTTTTAGTCGCTATTGATGATAGTTTCGCTATGATTGAAACGTATTTCAGAGGCTCCTCACTATATCGGACTATTATATCCCCTTTTTTACTTATCTGTATTTCGGATCCTTTCATTTTTTCTTCGTATACGAATTTTAATCTTTTTATATTTCTTATATCAGCTGTGGACGTACATTCCCAAATGTGAAGTTGGCCTGACTTCGAATGAGAGTTGTAGTTCTCCTTGTCTACCCTGGTGTTATTTTTGGCAGACATTCCCCTTGTTATTATACACATTTTATTATTGTCATCACAATTCGTTGGTATCATTTTTTTAGTATGTCTGCGTCTATCTTTATTCGTGATAATGCATCGGCATTTTATTGTATGATATATATTTTTTGTTTTATTAATATCTACATTAAAAATTTGAAAAAAAAATTTTTTTATTTTAATTTAAATTTTTTATTTTTTTTTCAATGCCATTGTGCATTTTATTAAAGTTAATATAAATTCTACACTTTTTTTATTTTCATTAAGGTGCACGAATATTCAATTTTATGTTTATTTAACTGAATGCAAAAAGTCATATTTGTTCTTATACCAGTTTTGTGCTTAAATATTTGTCAATGATAAAAATTTTAAATTAAATGTTAATATATTTAAATGCATTAGCGAAAAATCTCTATTCAACAATATTTATCATAGCATGTGTGAACAATTTGGTGCGCGTCGTTAATAATATTGAGAATTATTTCACTTTAATCACATAAAAATAGATAATTGTTACCTAATACCAACTTCATACTTTTAATTACATTATTTTATGCATTAATCAGCAAATAATCCGTCATAAACAAAATTGGGATATTCACTATCCAAAATATATATATATATATATATGTATATGTAGTTATATAAAGTACAATGTATGGTGTATGATAGTTAGTTTTTCAATCATTAGTTTATCGCAAGAAGTGGCATTTTTATTTTAAATTACATTAGCTTTTTGTTACTGTTGTTTTGAACTTCGCATGTAGCGCACTGCGCATTTATACAGCCTTGTAGACTCTGACGGACTTCACGTCGTTGAGGGTGAGAGTAGTCACTAGCTTGGAGTCAGTGAATTCACGAATAATGGTCGATGGTTTGTCACCCTTCTGTTCTTGCACCAATTTGTTGCCATCCAGAGTGAAGACGCTCTTCACTTTGCGACCATCAAGTGTCTCTTCATCGAATTCCTTGCCCAGCTTGAAGTTGACCGTAGTTGTCTTGAAGGTTGAGGTAGTGGTGAAAGAGTAATTATCAGCATCCTTCTTCAGTTCAACGGTGGGGCTGACACTGTTACCCATTTTGCGTAGAATCATACCGACACCCAATTCTTTCGTCGAAGTTTTCACTCTTTTCTAATTTGTATTTCTTTCCTTCCCAGACATCCATTTTTACTAATAATTTATTTTTAGGATCGTCCGCAGGATCGCCATGTAAAGTAACGCGGGATCATCAAAGTAAAGGAGCTATTAACTTACGGAAGAGCTTTAGGGCAAACCTGCCGACTAAAGATTCCTTTGAGAATAAAAGATTTTTTTTTTTTGAGTTAGGGCAAACAACTGCCTTCCAACTATCAGGACTGAGCTGACTGAGCTGCTTGAGCTGACTGAGCTGACTTCTGATAGAATGGCTTTATTTTTGTATTTTCTTTTTGCCTTGTCATCAATAAAATATACATAATTACAATCAAACGTTGTTACAAGTAACAAATCAATAACAAAGTTGTAAACACTTAAAATACTATACAAATTAAATTCTGCTTAGGTTGACTTAAATTTTGTTCAGGGTTAGCTTACTTCACAGTGAGTTATGGCTTTGCTTTGGAGTGGGGTATCATGTGACAAAAAGTGTATTTGGTGTGTGCCATGTGTTTAATTATGTTTCGGGTTTCAAAGAAAAGGGCAAAGAGTTTATGTCATTGAAATTGAAAAGAATTATGTCATTAAAGTGGAGTAAATTGAAATGAAAATAATTATGTCATTAAAGTGGAGTAAATTGAAATGAAAAGAATTATGTCATTGAAATTGAAGAGTAGAGTGAATTGAAGTGGTTTACTTAATTTGAGTTTGAGTATTAGGAATATTTGGAAGTGAAGTGGAGGTACTCTACAATATGTAATTAGGATGTTGTTTCAAAAATATTTTTTGTCTTCACTGCATACCCACCAATACTCCACTGCTTCTAAAACAAATTAGGCCAACGCTAATTAAGTAAATTTGGCAAACAGACTCAAATGAATTGAACAAACTTCGCTAACGCGAATAAGATTTCTTAAAATTGAGGAAAAACCACCAAATTAGAAAACTAAATAATTGGATAAATTTACAGCAATAAAATGTAAACAAGCTGGGAAATAATTGAGCAAAAATAAAAACAGAACAAACGAGCTTCATTTATTTTCAAGCCAAATAAGTAAGGGTCTGGCTTTGTCCCGCCATTTTCAAATGTTACCACAATTTTCGTGGCAAATTTACACTGCTCACTAGAGTTTGGTTGGCATTTGATTCCCGTTCATTCAAATCAGCGCAGTAACTTCACTAATTTCATTTGTATGAAATAACTGAATGAAATGTTGAAACAAATAAACAAACATTTTAAACTTTGTTTTACGTTTATTTATTTATTTATTTATTTAGTTTTTCTTAACTTCTCATCAACAAATGTATTTCACGATCCAGCAGCCCTGCCTTTATGCGCGAGTAAATAACCGCCAACCCACGGACTGTAAGCCCCTTACGCTTCAGCTTCACTTTACGTAAAGTTTTGGTAGTAAAATCCTAGCTGAATTATACTCGTATAAGTCCATTTAGAATGTTGCATTGAGTAAAAGGCTCAAAAACTAAAAGACTTGTAATAGGAAAAGTTTTGACTTTTGTTGTGAAATTCAGAAAAAACGCTCTCCCACAAGCATATACACCCGCCCACTCTTTCACATCATTTCACTCTGGCTCATTGATTTACTTCCACGGAAGTATGCAGAGAAGCAAGAATATTATAAACTTGAAGGGGGTCTGTTTGTCAGCTCAATGGAATGAAACTAAAACTGAAAGTATTGCAAATACTGCATTGAAGAAATGCTGAGGGAACACCGATAGCTTTGCCATTATGCGTATGTATTTGTGTGAGTGTGAGCGTAAGAATTCGTTGTAAATTTTTATCATATAAACTAGCGGATTTGCAATTTCTTCAAGAGTAGAGCTATTTTGCATGTATTCTTGTTATTATTCCGTATTTTTGTTATGCCATATAAAGCCATTGTATTCCGTATGTATTAGGTTGTTAAAAAGTTGAGTACAATTTTTTTTACTTTTATTAAAATTGAAAAAACAAATCGCTCAACTACAAACACAATGTTAGGTCTAGGCTGCAACTACATGTCCAGACGTTTGCGGTTTGACTTATCGCGTATACTTCGAAATATAATAAAAGCTATGATATTTTTTTCACTCACTTCGGTCAGTAGTTCGTGAGTATTGGAGTTAGGTAGTACATTTCTGATCTTTTGTAATCCTGGTTGTTCGATGTAGGACAGTTAATCTGTCTTTATCACAAATAGCAGATAGGTGTTTGATCGCTGTCGAATAGGCAACTACAAGTGATTCATGTATGGAATTGCGTATAGCGTTATACTATAACGAACGATGTGATTTTTAAATACTGTCACTGGAAATAGAGCGGAGGAAGAGGTAAACCTGTCTCATAGTGCTTTCGAAAGGTAATAAATATTTTGTATATTGATATGAAAAATAAACTTTGTGCAAACTTACCGCCGTAGCCGAATGAGAGAGTGCGTGACTACCATTCGGAATTCGGAGTACGCAGGTTCGAATCTCCGTGAAACACTAAAATGAAAAAAAAGTTTTTTTAATAGCGGTAGAGAAAAAATATTGAAGAATACTTAGAATCAAGTTAAACAATTCATTTAGTAGCAGTTTAAAGTAGTACTTGGTAAATTCTCTCAAAGTTCAAGAAATCGGAGAACTAAAGGCATAATTAGTTCTAACCATTCTTAAGCCGAAAATACCATGATTTCTTAAGCTCCGCTGAGGAATATTGAAATTCAAAGAACGCAGAACATAACGCACAAAAGCCTCCTGGTAATATGACAAGAATAATATAGTCTTCAAATAAATACGGTACATTAAAGCTTCCAACGCAAAAGAGAGGTATATAATAGCTTTAGAGTGCAACGATCAGCAAAGCCCTAACTAATCTAAAACGTCGAATAAAAGCAAGTACAGAATATGACTTTGAAAAATTTAAACAGCTCTGATCGCCCAATCACTGAAAAAAGCAAAAAAATCATTGGCAAAATTGAGCTTTCTGACATGTGCAGTTTGCTAAAAAACAAACGAAACAGTTCGAGTTAACTTTTTTATGTTTATTAATTAAAAGTTAGTGGACCCATATTAAGTAAGTAGACCCAGTAGTTTGAGATACCTAGAAAGAAAAGTTACGGAAATTATGCATATTCAGGTTGTTCCAATATATGCTCGAAACTTGAGAACTTTGAATAGCTTTAACAATTGTTGCTCCACTTGCTTCTTTTATTACGTTACAGAATCGTCTGGTCAAAGCAATTGTAAGCATGGAACAGAACCCAACCGCAGAACGCGCAGAAAACGTGAAATTTAATTTGGAAAATAACTATAATATTTTTTAAAATCGAATCATTAAGAGTGATGAGGTGTATTCCATACCGACCGGGTAGTGAATACACAAAATTTTCGATTCTGAGGCACTGAAAATCCTTGAAACGTTCATGAAAAATCTCTGCGCGGTGGTTTAGTCACTGTTTGTTGTATGCGTTACGAGGATGACAAAGGCCATACCATAACTGTCATTAGTAACCTAGGTATCGACCTATTAACTAGGAACCTAGTAACTATCGAGGAGTATAAGTTGTATGATTATTGGTTCCAGTAGGATGGAGTAGCATTCCCACGGTTGCTCATTTCCAAAAATGGCTTCTCACTTTTTCCTGCCACCCGACTCCCTGAAGGCTAATATTTTCCTAGAAATCGACGTGCTTACTCCAAAAACTCAGCAAAATGTTATGAATAAATGCAGAAAACAGATCGCAAATGTGCGTCACTTAAAATGTTGACCGTTTTCTCAATATTTATTACGGCCTTTGGGCCACTAAATTGTATTCATTAAATAGAAAAAAATGTATGCATTTTTCACTCAATTGGTCTTAGTTATCATGTGTCGAATATATATGAACACCTCATACAAAGCTCACACAAATAGCCAAACATAGTAAACTCCCTTAGCAGCATTTTCAATTCAGCAGCCAGTTTTGTTCTTATTCTGTTTATGAGTTTTATGACTTTAGTAGATCAGAAAAGTAATAAAATAATTAATAATAATAATAAGAAAACTACGAGTGAGGAAAAGGTTATTGCAATTTATTTTCATAACACCCGAAGAAGGCCAACCAAGGCAACATCCAACGTACCATAAGAAGCCATAAAATTGATAGCAGGGTAAGAAAATAAAGCAAAACTGGGCAATAAAAGTATTTTTAATGAGTTTGATGAACGTTGAATTTTCGGAAAAATTAAAGATGTCCTGAAATGTAATGCAGAAATTATATGCTTATACATATACAGCGTATCTTCCGAATAAGTAGTTTCACTGTGATGATTGTCCATAAAAAGGAATTTGTTAGAAAAAACTTTGCTGGAACTTCGAATCTACTGATTCTAATTTCTAAAAACACGTTTTTTCTGGATTTCCTTTAAAGTGTGAAGGAAACCCGACTAAGAACTGGACTTTTAAAATATTGAGATCATCGGTGAAACATGGTGACGTTTGAAACATGGTGATTTCTGGAAGCGTATTTGGAAAATTCGAATTCGGTCTTTTGTTTACAGATACCTTTCTAACGATTTCATCATCAAAACCCTCACCCTTTCGACACCAACTACAAAAATTCGACTGAAGGAATCTATTCCAAACAAAAAGTACCACGAAAAAAGCAACTCCGCAAAAAGTGGAAGCTATTAAACTTTCCTGAAGACAAGGAAAACCTTTAAAAATCAACAACTGAAGTTAAAACCGTACTAAAGCAATACGGCGGCCGCCGTAGCCGAATAGGTTGGTGCGTGATTACCATTCGGAATTCACAGAGAGAACGTTGGTTCGAATCTCGGTGAAACCAAAATCAATAAAAACATTTATCTAATAGCGGTCGCCCCTCGGCAGCCACCAATTATTCTCTGTAGAGAGCAACTAGAAATTAGCTACTAAACACAAAGCAGTTCTACATAACCTTCCTTCAAAGCACAACACGGAGCCTGGACAAAAATCAATAAAGAGAAGGTAAACAGTCCAGCGCAACACTTTAAAACAATATAAGGAGGTTTCAATAAATATCCGTTTTAGAAATGAAGACACAATTTTTTCAAAACTTTTTTTTGTATTTTTCAACATAGAAAGATGCACATCTCCCAACACTACGGCCATTTTATTAAACCCACCAAAAAATAGGATTTTTTGTCTCTGCGATGACTTCTTCGTTTGAACCAATTTTTTCCCCGAGAGCCATTTCTTCATGTTACGGAACAAGAAAAAGTCGCAGGGAGCCAAATCGGTTAAATACAGGGGTGCAGCAATTGCAATTCTTAACGCAATTCATGCAGTTTGGCGGCAACAACTCCGGATGAACAGCACTCTTTTCGCCAAATGCGGCCGTGTCTCCTTTTTTGTGAAAGCGCTTCAATAACAAACTGTGGTATTGTAGAGAGATTGTTCTTCTTTTTTTCTAAAAAATCCATGAGGACGCCGTTTGCATCCCAACAAATCGCCGTCATAGCCTTTCCGGCCGATGGGACTGTGTTCGCCTTCTTTGGAGCAGATTGTTGCTTAGTTTCTGGTGTGCAATGATGAATCCAGGTCTCCTCAACAGTAACAAACTAACTCAAAAATTCCTTCGTATATATTTCGCTTAAATTGCTCTAAGCACTGCTAGAAAATTTCCGAACACGCAAAACATTTGCCTATTTATGCCTCTCACAAACTAACTAAACATGCGATATTGCTAAAACCCTGAACATATCTTCGAGATGAGTATACCAACACACAAAAAAAAATAATAATCGAAAGTCGACTGTACGTAGCTCTTCAAATTTGGAAAATTTACCTTATTTTTTGAACTGACCCCGTATAGGTATAGGTATATACAATATATGGAAATATCACCGCATTGTGTAATCCATATTTTCCTTCTTAAGAAAAATACTTTAACATTTAAATATCGATACGACCGCACCTGAATTACCATCTGCGTTGATATTTTCCACATCATAAAATACAAAAATGAACTCTAACCGTATGCAGTATTTTTGCTGAGCAAATATGAAACAATTGTATGTATATACGATGCAAGTATGACGCAGTTGCAGTTGCTGCAGGTGTACGTACCAGCGCCAACAGGAAACGTTTGCCACGTGCACATCGATTATTACCGTAGAAGAGCAAAGCAAAAATAAAGATTTCCAATAAAATGCAAAATTGAAATGCACTCAATTGGCAAAGTGACATTCGGCGTATGGCAACTCAGTGCTGTGCAGTGTGGCGTATGAGCAACATGACGGCAGGGCATGAAGTGACACGCTAGATCGCTCAAACGGAACGGTCTGTCCGTATATTGAGAAGAAAAAGGATAAGAAATCTAAGAACAAAATTGAATTTAGAAGAATTTTAGTAAATCTTAAAGTGCCTGTAAGCTTTTAAATTTGTATACTTACTTCTGTTGAAAACTATGTATTCTAATAATACATGAGTGCATAAATATCAGTTAGGAAACATTCGTGTTTTTAGGCCTGTAGAAAAATAATTTATTTTTTTATATTAAATAATTGTTGATATATCGGCTGTTTTTTGAAAACAGAAATATAGAATAAGTATGAACAAAATTACAATGAATTTCTTTTTATTATATGCTGGTAGATAATTTTATGGCATTTATTTTGTGAATATCATATCCAGTATATATCTGTGCTTCGATCGATCCAATTTTTGACTAGTTTTTCCAATAAATCTGAATATATGTATTTGTATACTAGCTTTAACCCGCGGCCCCGCTCGCGTAGGAGTAGTTTTGAGGGATTTAGGATATGTACAATATATAAAAGAATTTATTTATTTATTTAATATATGGAAAATAACAATAAATTATTATTTTACAATAAAAAAAAAGGAGCACTAGCTGCCAGGGCTTACGGCTCAAATATGAAAATATCACTTGTAATTTACTTGCACACAAATTAATTTACATTTTTACATTCCGCCCCCATCCTCGTAATCCGCAGCATCAGTTGACTGTATTTTTCGCGATTTTCGTGATGTCACCTCGTCTTCCTCCGAGCTGTACGCGCTCAATTCATCCGACATATCATTGTTAGCATCTAAATCGTTGTAGTTGTGGTTGCTTTTATGAGTATTTGTACTCGTACTGCTTTTCGTCGTTTTACTCATTTTTTTAATTTAATTTTAATTCAATTTCCTATATTTGAAAAATTTAATAAAACGAGAATGCTCCCTCTACGAATTACAAACAATAATTTCATAGAAAATAATTTTTTATTAATAACCATAATATTACAATACCCGGCATCCGTTGCTATGCCTCGTTGAATAAAATCAAAACAACCAATCAGAAAAATATCAAGCAAAATAATTTTTATTGATTTTTTATCTCAAACCGTTTTTGAAATTTGCATTTGGGTCATAGTTGAACAGCTTATGCGGATTATTAAGTCTAGAGTGTGCTATAAATAGTGGGAAGTAGGAAAACTACGATTCTTTAGCTTAAATTTAAGCAAATATTCGATTATTAGTGACGAATGAAAGTGGTGGCGCGGCCTGGGGTCTGTGGGAAGGAAAGGGAGCTATTAGAAAAATGTTTTTCTTAATTTTGGTGTTTCACCGAGATTCGAACCTACGTTCTCTCTGTGAAGTCCGAATGGTAGTCACGCATCAACCCGTTCGGCTACGGCGGCCGCCATAAAAAAAAACAATAAATCTGAATAGTTTAGTGAATCTAAATGAGCCTAACCAGCAAAAATGCGACGCAAATGATGATAATTTGGCATCAATTCCTGCTGTTACTTATAGCACGTAAGCCAAGATCCTTACGTCAAATTGCCCGTAGTAGAAGCACAAAGGCCAACAAGTAGAGGACGACGACGAATCGACATTTCGGCATCTTCCTCAATACCTTGCGCAACAGCAGCAACATTCTCTGCGGGCGATTATGTTGACCGTAAAATGGACGATTCGTGAAAAGATTTGGAAGTCTTGTTCTGGCGTTAAGCAATTCAATATGACTTGCCAAACCTGCCAAATTAACGGAGAAGATATAAAAATACACTCACGTGTAAAGTATTTAGGGATAACGATTGACTCAAAACGCACATGGAAACAATACATATTGAACAAGAAAAATGGGATGAAAAACAAATTCCGAGAACTCTGCTGGCTACTAGGAAAACAATCAAACCTAAACTTATTTAATAAACAAATGGTATATAAATCAATAATAAGACCGACAGGCATGGACATAAAAAAAAAAATAATAATTGGCGCGTACACTTCTATTAGGTGTTTGGCCGAGCTCCTCCTCCTATTTGTGGTGTGCGTCTTGATGTTGTTCCACAAATGGAGGGACCTACAGTTTCAAGCCGACTCCGAACGGCAGATATTTTTATGAGAAGCTTTTTCATGGCAGAAATACACTCGGAGGTTTGCCATTGCCTGCCGAGGGGCGACCGCTATTAGAAAAATGTTTTTATTAATTTTGCTTTCACCGAGATTCGAACCAACGACCTCTCTGTGAATTCCGAATGGTAATCACGCACTAACCGATTCGGAGGCATGGACATACGGACTAGAAATATGGGAGACTGACAGTAAATCATCATAAAACTTATGCAGCGAAGCCCATCTAATATGCTAAGAATAATCACAAACGCAAACTAGCGCATAACAATGACGATATTTACCACGACCCCGTCACTGAAAGAGTAAAGAGAAGCAGTACTAAGTATACTTTGCTACTACTAAATCACAAAAAACCTAAAAATGAGAATAGCTGGGAATGGAACTTCAACCAAGAAGACTAAAGCGCAAAATACCCACAGATCTTAGTCGCATTTTAATATAAAATAAGTATATAATAAATTTGTTAATAAATAGCACTAAAGCCAACCCTTGCAAAAGGAAGGAACGTTCTAATACCAACCCCCACACCAACTACTTATTGTTAATATTAACAGATTGTAATTTATAAAGTAAATAATAAAATAGTAGAATAATAAATTCTGTAGAAAAATCATTTTTTTTTAATAAATAGTATTTTCAATATTTAATAATTCTTTAATAATTTTTTTTTATTATACGTGAACTATACACATCAAGTAGTCTAAACTTTTATTTTTATTTCTGCAGGAAAATTATTTTTTCTTAACCATTTTTTATACATATGTCAACAATTGATAACCACTAGTGTAAATTTGTGTTTTTAGTTTTGCAGAAAATTTATATTTCTTAATATTTTTTTATGCTACATATCAACTATAAATATAAATAGATATAAATTAGTCTAACTCTATGTTTCTGTTCATATAAAAAAAATATTTTTTTAATTATTAAAAAAGAAGTTCAATCACTATTTATCAACTAGTCAAAATTTCTATTTTCAGTTAAGTGATAAAATAATTTTTTGCTTGCTTATTTTTATACACCAATTCCTTTTTGCAAGCAGTCTTAAATTTGCATTTGGTTTTGATTATATATTGTGTATATATATATACATTTGGCTTCATGAATAAACTAACGAGGCGTGTTGTGTCAAAAATGGAGTAGTTCTGAAAAAGAACCTAAGTGAAATGTATATAAAAGGACTGCGCCAAAAAAATTTTAAAGAACAAAAAAAAAAACGCGAATAAGAAAATGAGGAAACTCGTAGAACAAAAGGTGCCGTCAAAAACCAATTTAACAAGATAAATACGCTGCAAACTGCATTTTAATGATGTACTCACAAAATGTGGCCACATTTGCACTATGCGAGTACTACGCAGCACCGCCACGAGCAAATAGGGAAAGGGAGTGAGAAAGGAACTGTGCGACTGAAGCCAACAACGGCTTGCAATATAGAAGTATATCAGTTTGTCAGCAAGTGAACAACCGAACGAGCGAAATATTTGTAGTAATTTACTTTGTTTCGCGTTCTGTTACTGCTGGCAGCAATAGCAATTCAGTTCTGGGCAGCATGTCACCCCTGTCACTAAGTTACACCCGCACACACACAGCACTCGCTATGAAGCATTGCGTCTCCTGGCGCAAATTGTTACAAATTGATGCGCTGCGTGCATTAGCAAAAACGAAATATGGCTGTTGCTTTGGAGGGCAGTGGAAGAAGTAAGGCCTTCGCGCTGTTGAATGTATGGCTCAGAGTGGAGGTGTGTGTGTGTGTGTGCGGGTGTAAGAGTAGCAACAGTGTGCCACAAACTCATCTGCATGGTTATTGCATTGCTTAACAGCTGGAGAAAATGAAGCTAGACGTCACCGCCGGTATCGCCTTGAGTTGACACATACATACATACATATTTTTATGTATGTATATAAAAGGGATGTAAGTCAGCTCCTTACTTGGCTGTGCAGCAGTTAGTTCAATTTTAATACAAGTTAACAAGATTGCAGAAAACCAGAGTGTGTCGGTTGCCGCTCTCCGCTTATGAAGTGAGACAGTCAGCGTTTGGCGGCCAAGCAGCTGAAAACCGATAAGGGCAGCATCATTAATTATGCATTTGAAAAAAAAACAGAGAAGGAGTAAGTATTCATGTTCATAAAATATTTTACCTAATGCTTCATCATAGAAGTCTTCTTTAAACTATTTAATGCAATTTACACACTTGCATATTCTAATGGCTTTGATATGCAGAGAGAAGCAAATGTACAGTAAATGACTTCTAAGCCACTTAATGCTCTAGAAATTTACCTGGTATATATAATGCGAAACAAGTACTCACCCATAGAACTATAAAACATTTTCGTCAAGCAAGCAGAATCCACACAAAGCGAGCAAAGAAGTGGCGAATCGAAGACGCCTAATGATTCTAAATGATCAAAAGAAGAAATTGCATTACTTAAAGATTGGTATTCTAATTGTAAAGAAACCAATGGCCGATGCTTTACAGTACCTATGGAAACATTATATAAAGGGAAAAAATTAAACGGTTTTTAAAGTGGATCTGGGATTCTATGGTTAGGATAAACTTATTGCAGAGGATAAAACTAAAGCCTCTTGCAATATAACAGTTATGCCGAAGACGATGTTGAGAAAACGGTAATTTATACCATGAGTAGGCACAATGTAAAGGGTTTTTCAATAAGGGCGGGTAGATGTTGAAATGGAATAAAATGGCGTTTGCTGTGTGGCACGTAGCGCCGTCCTGCTGGAACCACACGTCGTCTAGGTCCATATGGTTCAATATGGGCCATAAGAAATTGGAAGGGCCACCACGTCTACCGAGAAATGGGCGATGCGCGCAACGTTTGCGTTAATGAACACTCATTTTGATAATAAAGTTTTATCATTTGAACGTGCTGTTCAATCGTGTAACTTGCCATGATAATTTGGCATAAACACTGAATAATAAACAAAAGATTTGACAGATGTCACCACAACAAAATGGCTGCCACAGGGCGCCAAAATCGACCCATGCCAATTGAAAAACCCTTTATTATATTATATATTTACTGCTTTACAATTACAAATAACAGTAATAAGTAAACTTTTACTGATTACTGAAGCAAATTTGAATAAAAACATTTTTTGACTCTTTACTGGAAAAATATTGCATTTTTTTTACTGATTTGACATTTGCGTATTAGTAAAATATTTACTTTTTACTGAAAATAGTTACTCATATTTGCAATAAATACCCAACCACTAGATTTAATTATTAATTTAGAAAGTTATTTACGTGCTTGTGAAAAAGGAGAGTGGGCGAGAGTAGTAGAAACAACCAAAGACAAGAAATTATACGCACCATATACTTTTTAGCCTCGGCGTCTTCTGCATTTGGATGCTTTATATTCATTTGTGTTTTAATAGTTTAACACACGGCACTTCATTTTCATTAGTTTGATTACTTGAATCGCACAAATCACAATATTTCCAAGCCATTTACTGAATTTCCACATACATATTTATTTTGTCCTCCCTTTCTTTGTTTTGTATCAGAAAGGGCGCTTACGTCAGATTTATCAAAATCGCGAAAATCGCCCAACGTTTATTTAGACAAGTCATTGTTTCATCTAGTTCGGCCAGGCATAAAAGGGTTTTCTGAAGACAATTTATCGAGCCAGTGGAATCACACTGTGTGTCAATATATATTTATGTAATAGAGAATAAAATAAATATATAATTGAAAATCAAATGTAAAAATTATACCATTACTTTCATCCTCGAGATCAAAAGGATATTTTTTGGGGCGTTTGACGCAGAACACAAGTTGTGGCATCGGCCTTTTTTCCATAACACATACATTTTGAAAATTGTATTTACTTCATCTTCTGTTTGCGGGTTTGCTGTTTCTAAAAGGATTTTTAAAAATCGTAGTTTAATGTCAGGAACAGAAATAGCGACAATAACAGCATCCCAAGCGCCGAGCTGTATCAGGAAGTACTTCTCAAATCTCTTTACTTCTTCATTCAATTCTTTGTTTGGATTTTAAGACAGTAACAATTATGAGGTGCTAATTTTGTCATATCGTACAAGAAATGCAAAGAGTGACAATTCAAGATTTCTAATCGGGGTCTACTGTGCATTAATTTATAGTTTTTTTATTCATAGTCATAACAAAAACTTGTTGATTATATTTCATGAAAGGCAGTCTCCGACTGATACTCATCGCGAGTGGACACGCCTTTCAGAGTGTGCTTTTTCTTTTGGTTTCTCACCAAAGTATCTCTTTACCGTTAATCACTTTTCTATCGTACGGGACTTTAAAATTTTATTCATCAAAACACTACTGAAACAGAAAAAAATCGGGTGACTCCTAAATCCAACAAATATTGGTTATCCTTCTAATTGGCCGGCGGGGGGCGGGGGGTGGAAAGTATTAATATCGAGGAAAGTAATGTTCTCTTTTTCTTAATTTTGTACAAAATTTTAAAATGTGAGTTTTATGGTTTTTGTTGTAGTATGATCTATATTTTTACCAAAAAATAAAAGAAGAAAGAAAAAATTACGCCGCGCTTCTATTATTGTGAACACAGGTGTATATTCCATATTATCGGTCATTGTCCGGATGGATGCTCTTTCTGGTGAAAATTGTTGGTTGTTTCAATTAATTTTTCGATTCGATTTTATACATTTTCCAAAGTTCAGATCAGTATCATATAAACCAATTTTAATATATTGTTTTATCCGCCGCCGTAGCTGAATGAGTTGGTGCGTGACTCCCATTTGGGAGTGCATAGGTTCGAATTTCCGTGCAAAAAACACCAAAATGATAGAAAGTTCTTTCTAACGGCGGTGGCCCCTCGGCAGGCAATGGCTAACCTTCGAGTGTATTTCTGCTATCAAAAAGCTCATCGTAAAAAATATCTGCCGTTCGGAGTTGGTTTAATGCTGTAGGTCCCTCTCTTTTTTTAATACATTACCCGGAATTTTCTTCCAAATAACGAATGTTCAAATATTTGTTTTTTTTTTAAACGTAAAAGATCGAATGCAAAAAAAAAAATCTTAAAAATCAACACAAATTTGAGCCACTTTAAGAAGGCATAATATTATAGCTAAACTTTGTGGGCTACAAAACTGCATACCCAGAGTTTTTCTGAAAATTCTGACTAAAAAGTTTGAAAATTTAAAGGAAATGTTTGTGGTTTTCTAAATTTTGTAAAAAGCTTGAAACAATGAGCGATATGGTTTTTGCTGTAGTATCAACTACCTATATTTTTAGGAAATAATAATAAAAATTAAATATTTGTTGTAGTATGAAACATATTTTTGTAAAAAAATAAAAAATAAATAAACAGTTCAATGCTTCCAATAAGTCAATATGTCACATGAACTCATCGTACAGCCTTAGCTCATACTTTCACTTATTGAAGGTTCTGTGAAAATCTGTCAATAAAAAAAGTTAATTCCATAGAGATTTACAAAATAAATGTGAGCCAATTCATCGTTCAGCAAAGCCAAGAATTTTACTATTTGAATTATGATTCAAGTCATCAAAAGAGCAGCAATCAAAACGTGAGCTATTTGTTTTGACAAAACTAATGAAAAAAAAACAGTAAAGAATTTTATTTTGCTTTGTAATCCCAATGCTGGGAGACAAACTTGTAACCCTGTTCTCATTCTTCATTAGATTTGTTTGGTTTGAAATAGCTGCGCAACTTAGGAGCGGATCGCATGTGCAAAGTGATCAAATCCATTTCAGGCCAGTAATCGGACAAAACTGGCAACACAAATGATGGAACTTGATACAGTTTTTAGTCAGGTAAGCTAAACTTAAGTATACAGAAACAAATTCAGTCACGTGCTGGGTGACAAAAAAGCCACAAAATGCAAAGTTTGGTATAGCAGTTAGAGCTTGAAATTTTTTTTACAACATATTGATCCATATTAACTCGGACAAAACCACATTTACCATTAATATTGCCTTTAAGATTCTATATGTAATAAAATTCTATAGCGCGCGTTTTTGTGAAATATTTTCACCCAATATTTCATACTCATGTGGGCATTGTGACACGTATCTTTTAAAATCTGAAAGATAATAACTTGATAGGGTTCATGTAAGGTTAAATTATTCCACACAAACATTCCCTGAAAGATTTCGGGCCTTCCCTGCCGAAGGAGTTTTCTTAGCGTCAATTTGATAAGGTTAGCTTCATATTTTAAAAAATATTAACGTGCCTCTCGCCAAGTACAAATATTATATTTCGCACGCCATATTCTTTTCGATTTCCTCACAAAAATATTTTTTTGAAATGTGAAAACTACGTGAAGTTTTCCTCCCTTTTTGGAAATTGGATGGACTCAGTCTTCCAACACTGAAAGGTGTGACACTTGGTCTTTCCGATGAAGTTAAATATCTAGGAGTAATCTTGGATAAGAAGTTGACATGGGAGAAACACGTTTCACTGAAGGTGAATCGCGCATTAAGGATTTTTCAGCAGTGCCGCAGAGTCTTTGGCAAAACCTGGGGTCTGAAACCTGCTGTGGTCCTATGGATATACACAGCTCTTATCAGACCAATCATTACTTACGCCTCTGTGGTCTGGTGGCGACGGAGCATGGTTAAGTCCACAATCCGGGAACTATACAGGCTTCAAAGAAGTGTATGTTTATGCATCACGGGTGCCATGAGTACAACCTGTGGTGATGCCCTAAATGCTATGCCTGATTTGCTTCCCCTGGATCTTAAGATACCACAGGAACCAATAAGAGCAATGTGTAGACTCCATAAATATGGTTTCTGGCACGAAGATGGAACTTCGGGACACAGAGAAATCTTTAAGTTGCTGTCGGAGCAGCATCCATTGTTTTTGGCACCTAAAGATGACCTCATACCCACAGTTTCATTTGGAAGGAAATTTGATGTCAGATTTTGCGTGATTTTGCTCCAGATTGCGTGAGCAATGGAGCAATCTATAATGCATGCAGGGAGGTTTGACGGATATTTTCTTTACCGATGGGTCCAAGAATGAAATAGGGTCTGGAACCGGATGGTACTTAAACGATAATAATAAGTATCACTATGCTATGGGGGGAATGGTAACTGTTTTCCAAACAGAAGTTTTTGCCATCCTAAAAGTAGCCAAATGGATAATCGAGAGGAGATGGAGCGGGAAACAGATTGGAGTCTTCAGTGATAGTCAGGCTGCATTGAAGGCCCTGGAGAATGCGAAGCAAACCTCAAAGATTGTTCAAGAATGTAAGAAGAAGCTTAATTCTGTCGCAAGACAAAACAGGCTTGTACTTATATGGGTTCCGGGACACTCCGGTGTTCAAGGAAACGAAATTGCGGACGAATTGGCCAACCGTGGATCAGCGGTGCCCCCAGAGGGGCCAGAGACAATAATCGGAATCAGTCCCGCAGGAATCATGAATTGGATCAGCGATTATGTAGGCAATCTACATAAAGAGCGATGGTCCGGTTTGGAACGCTGCAGAACTGCAAAGTGTTTTGTCACAAGTCCGAACAGAAAACTGTCAAACTTTCTACTAAAACTTAGAAGGAAAGATATTCGGTTGATGGTCGGCATCATTACAGGACACAACCCATGGGGTCAGAATATGACCACCTATGGAATCATCGATATCCCGGTATGCCTGTCATGCTTGGAGGAGGCGGATAGCACTGAGAACTTTCTCTGTGAGTATTCTGCTTTTGCTAGAGCATGGCTACGAGTATTGGGTTCCGATGTCATGAGAATGAGTAATATTCGTTCTCTAAAACTGGAGGATATTTACAGATTTGCCAAAGAATCTGGAAAATTCTCACAGAACTAACTATATCTATCTCTGTCTCTATTCTTTCTTATCTCTTTCTCTGATACTTTTCTCCTTCCCTCCTTGATTATCTACCCCGCTTTCCAGAGCTATAAATACAATGGGCTCTTTAGCCTGAGGGTTTTAGGAGCCACCAAATCTCCTGGTGCTCCGTGGCTCGACCTTTTCAAATTTCAATTTCATTTCCTCCCTTTTTGTTTCAACGATAATGACTTTTTTGCATTATATTTCAGCACAATTAAATTCTGAAAAATAATGTCCTGGGTCAAAGCATCAAAGTAATTACACGAAAATTCTAAAGTCTACTTACAGATATAACCGAGTCAAAAAACGAATATTCGGTACAAAATGTGTTAACTTATTCTTACCTGTAAGTTCGAGGCAGGAACGGTCTCGAAAACTTACACACAAAAAGTTCATTTCGTAATCAATGTCAAGTAAGTTGGCTTACTCCGAAAAAAACTCTGCTATTTTTAATTTAATTTCATTCTTTATACTAATTTTCATTCTAGCATATTTTTCAAGTGTAAATAATCCCCCATGGAATATTAAATGTACCTTACTTGCCTCGAGCCTGCATGGAGCTCCACAATATGCAATATGCGGTAGCATTAGCAAGAGCAGTGAGATGCACAAAAATGGCCACCAAAGCGGAAGCAATGATAGCAAACAGCAAGCACGTACTTGACAAGAGGGCAAGCATCTGCACCTTCGTAAGTAAGTGGGGAAAAAATAAAACCCAACTTCGACTGTGCCACACAAAAAGAGGAAAACAAGAATGGGATATGATGGGAAAGAGTGATGTTTCCAAGAAACAAGTGGTAAGGATGCGTTAAGTATATGCTGACGCTGACACTGGTAAAAAGCCAAAAACAAGTAACAAAAATCACAATAAACATGTGCATAGTACCTACTTAGGGCAAAAGAGTCTGAAAGGAAAACAAAGCAAAATATCTACCCACGACTCAGTAGCGCCAACAAGTCATGTCAACGCTGTCAGTGAAGTGGTGTTTCAGGCTTGGTGCTTTATTAACTTCCAAAAATCAATGTGTGAGTAAGTGTTTCACCAACACTGATGCTCACCGGTTTCGTACGACTGGCTTCACATGTATGCATGTGTATGTGCGGTTGCATGCTTTTGCGGCACTTGCATAAATCTAAAAATTTAAATATGCAATATGCATATCTTGGAAGACGCACAAAGTACGGTGCATATATTCGCACATACATATATAGGTATGTACTCCAAGGCGACAATAAAGAAGTTGAATGCTGAGCAAAAACAAAAACATTGTGTGGTTCTGGTCAAAATTTGCCAAGCATAGGAAAATATCAAGGAGCTTGAAGAAGTAACAAATTCTCAGTGGCTTTTCAAAAACGCTCGTAGCTTGCAGCTTTCAACGACCAACTTGCAACTAAATGTGCTGAACTTTGCATGCAGTTGTAAAGGAGATGCTTTTTTATGGCTCCAGTTGAGACGAGTAGTGATCTTGGCAGCCGCAAACAAGGTGCCGCAAAAGTATCTCCTTACTTCTTATTTGAAAAAGTGGCTGGAAATTTATTGAATTTAGGAGAGGTACATGCAACTAGAACGAGACACGATTTTTTGATATATAAACATGCGTCAATGGCTTTAATTCAACCTGAGTTTCAGAACGGGATACACTTCAACCACACTGAAATTGTAAACTACAAAAGGTAGCTTCTTTGGGTAACCGCCATTCCTCGTGTTCTCCATGAGGCACCAATCCATGTACCAACCATTAACCATTTTAACCATTATCGCTGTTCTTACTTTAATCTTTGTAATCGGGATGTAGGTGTTGTAGTTATGTGATCTTAGACCGGAGATATGATGCCTGATGCTATCCAAAGTTCCTGGACACATCGTAGCCGAATCCCTCTATGTTGAGCAGGAGCTCGGATGAGGCGTTCTTACTCTTTTAGAGATTTATCTGAAGGACCTTCTGCATCTGGCTTCAGGAGATCCTTTTCCATCTCTCCCGCAGCGAGCGTGTTGTGGTTGCCATCTCTCGAGTTGCGTTTTTGGAGGCGAAGGTGCACGCTACCAATTCCCCATGCCATCCCACCGAATCGTGCGTAAAGCAGGTCGTCTGCCGACTTCTTGATCTGGATTATGTGGTCCTGACCTCCATCAGCAGCTCCTGGTTTTGTCACGTTCAACCCTTTCCAGTCGTGCCGACGTCCGTGTTTTGTCTTTGTAATAGACTCAGTGCATTTTCCGATTTTACCACTCGCGGAATTAAAACCTTTGCCTTCGGAATTGAGAGGATGCAGCTACGGTCAACAATTTCAACTGATGCCCCCTCTCACAGTTCTTGAAGCGTTTTTACTGCTTCCTTTAAGTATGTGAGCGTAGGATCATCCTTGCATTTTATAATTTTTACGCCGCTGAACCATCCCCCCCTGTCAATAGTTGTCCTAGCGCTACAGTTATTTAACGCAATATAATTAGTATACATCTTCAACGCTTATTTTTTAACGATAAAAATAAATAATTGAGGCGTACTCTTCTGTTAGGTGTTCGGCCGATCTTCACTTCCTATTTGTGGCGAGCGTCTGGATGTTGTTGCATAAATGAAGGACCCACGGTTTAAACCGACTCCGACTTTTATGACGAGCGTTTTTTCATGGCAGAAATACACTCGGAGGTTTGTCATTGCCTGCCAAGGGGCGACCGCTATTAGAAACAACTTTTTCTTCATTATGCTGTTTCATGAAGTCGCGCCCCAACCCATTCGGCTATGGTGGCGGCTACATTAGTAAATATTAATTTGATGAAACTTATCCCTATGGTTTAGTGTATATCCAATGTACCACCAAAGTCGTGTAGTGAAATTAAACACTTGGATGCTCATCCTGATACCAAGCCTAGCTTATCTACACACATAAACTTTATTATTTCTAAATCACTTACTATTTTCGCCTTCGTAATTATTTCCCTTTTTCCGATACTTTACTTTCAAACTTTTGTACCCATCTTATGTTCGGTGAGTGGAATTTGCGGTGTTTATTTGAAGACCTTTTCGTGTAATTTATATTCATAGATTTTAAACTATTCAATAAATTTGTGTACGATTTGATCTTTGCAAAATTTAATATAATTTTTAGAATGAAAGCAAAAGAAAATCTGATAAAGCATTTGCGTCACCTTGTGCATACTATCGACACTAATGCACATACACACACATGCATGCTTGTTTACGCTCCAAATATCTCCATGCATTCATGTGGCATGCAAAAGTGTTGAGCCACCCATTATTTGGCCACAGAGTCATTTACGTCGAACGTCCATATAAAGCCTTTTATTTTTGCTTTTCATGAGTTGGCTTCTAGATTTATGTTTTCTGCGTCCCTCTTCTTAGACCTATGGCGCACCTGTATATTAGTACTTGAGCACAAATATGCGACAATGAGGTCATTTACTTTCTTATTGACTTAAAAATAAAATATAAAGAAAATTTATCAAATGGCACATGGTAACGGTATCAAATGCATCAGCACTGGAGTTCAGTCGACATGACTAAGCCATACAAGATACTAAGTCTTAAACTGATCCACATCGAACTCTTAAATATTATCGTGACATCGTCTTTGCTCTGCTCAATTCCTTAGCAAAATTTTACATTGATTAGTT